>APFE031150276.1:5736-117563 GCA_000404065.3 Pinus taeda | reverse complement strand
AAATTTTAGAATATTTTAAATAACAATATAGAGCTTTAAACCCAATGTTAAAACCTTTTTGAACATCCATATATAAGAGGATTCTTTCTATATATATCCCTTCCATATGATTATTACAACTTAGATTCTTAATTTTAACGATGTTGAAACCTTTATGAACATCCATATATGAAAGGATTCTTTATATATATCCCTTCCATAGGTGACTATTACAACTTAGGTTCTTAATTTGAGTATATCACAATCATGCTTGTCATTTTTGGTTTCAGTATATTACAATCATGCTTCATAATACAAGACATGTTTGAAAAGATAGAATCCTCCAAAACATAACAACTTTCTTTCAAAAAGGTTAACTTTATTAAAACGCTACAAAAGCTATGAAGAAAGCTTAATTACTTTATAAGGTTTTAGGAATTTATAAGGTTTTAGGAATATACATACAAATTTATATAGGTTAAGGTGTTTATAATTCAAAAAGTTAACTTTATTAAAAAACTACAAAAGCTATGAAGAGATCTTAATTAATTTATAAGGTTTTAGGAATACATGAATCCATTCTCATTATACAAATGCATATATGTTAAGATTTTTATAATATGGAGATTTCAAAGGCTAATAAATAAATAAATAAAACATAATTTCCATCCAGATCGCCAATTATGTGGTTATTAGTAAGGGCATTGAATTTTATTCTATTGCGTAATTGATTTTTTATTTTATTGCTTAAGCCATGAAAAAAATGTTTAAAATAATAGAGGTTAGAGTATAATTTTTATTGCATGATTTAAAATTAATGTAAATTATGGTATTTTCTCCCCATTTTACTTGAGAATCTCATCTAGGTATCAAAAATATTATTTCAGTAATTAAAGTTCTAAACGATACATTTGGTTGCCCTGGGGATTGAAATGAGGAAAAGGGAAAGAGATCTAAGTAACATTCTCAAATATTTAACACTTAAATAGAAACAAGAAGTGTTATATATATCACTTGGAAATAAAAGTTACATTAGTAAATAGGTAGATTTGTTTGTTGGTTGCAATTCCTTGCTTGGAATTGGATCTTATGAGCACGATAAATAAAATTGAGGAAAGGGGAACGATTCACTAATGGTTAGAAATGAAGTAGTTAATGATGTAGAGAATTGAATGAATAGATGCATGATTCTCATTGTTGTAATTTCAATTTTGGGCTTTGTGATGTTGGTAAGGTTTATTTTATGCATGCTTGCACATAAAATTAATTAAGAACGCAAAACTTATTACTAATCTTAATGGAGTCATTTTGTACAAAACAAAATCATTTTTAAGTGACACAAAGAGAAACTATACAATATATTTACAATGACTTTGAAAAAACCCATACAAAATCAATAAATTGTTGAGATATTTACATTCAAGTATTAATTACGAGGTTTTATTATTATTTAAGTATATATTCCAATTGTAGGGATGCTATATTCTTGGGGATTTAAGAGGCACCATCTGCAATTGGACTCCATCGCCCTACAACAACAAAATTCTCAACAAGTTATGGACCATCCTGTCAGGTCTCCTTCTATTGACAATTCGAAAGGAAAGAAATAAAAGAATTTTCAAAAATCATCAAACTTCCTTAGAAATACTATGGACTAACCTATGTCAGAACATCAAGGAAACTCTCGCATTTCATCAATGTAAAACGGAGGAATTTCCAACCCAGCCACAGGAATTAAGCATTTGGGCCAACTGGAATCTACACCTTCCACAAGTTCAATCACATCCCCATAGAACGAGCATCATAACCAGGCAGCTTTCGTATTGGTCACCCCCTTCTACAGGAGTGATTAAGTTAAACTTTGATGGTGCCTCTAAAGGCAACCCGGGCAAAGCAGGATATGGAGGCATATTTAGAAATCATGAGGGCCAACCCTTATTATCTTCTTTTGGCTCCATTGGATGGGACACGAACAACTCTCGAGAATTGGAAGGCCTGTGGCAAGGTATGAAGCTCGCTGACCAACATAACTTCTATCCAATTCTTATAGAAGGGGATACTCAAATCCTCATCAATATGGCCACTCAAATACAACAAGGAAGATCTAATTCACAAGTTGTCAACAGTTGGAGACTAATGACCAAGCTTGAAATAATAGAGAAATGGATAAAAGATAAAAAAGAAATAACTTTTATTCATGTCAAAAGGGACTGTAACAAAGTTGTTGATCGTCTAGCAAACATTGGGACAGATCAGGACCAGATTCTACTCTACGGTCCTCTTGACATCATAGATGACCAAAATCAACTGCAAATCTGCACAGACCTGGTGCAACAGGAAGCTCATTCCCCGAATGGTGGTTCGAGTTTTGAAAGGCTTGCCATGCAGGTTGCGATGGAAATGGTGATCAACGATTAAACGAGGACCGGAAGATCGCAGAATGGGGAGACCAAAGGGCAATTCTTTTACTTGTAGCGATATGCGATTGCGATAAGATCACATCGACGGAAACCAAGGGGCAAAGCCTTTACACCTTCATATGTGTGATGCGATGATGTGGACCCGACAACAGATCGTAGAATGGGGAGACCAAAGGGCAAGGCCTTTACTTAAAGTGATATGTGATCGTGATCAGATCACATCGCAATATCGCATCGGCGGAAACCAAGTGGCGAAGCTTTTACACCTTCAAATGTGCAATGTGATGATGCGGATACGACGACGGATCACAGAATGGGCCGACCAAGGGACGGAGAATATGCAAGGGTTACCTGATCATAGTTCGAGGCCGGCTGTGGCTGCTCAAGTGTTCATTATCTGGTTTTTTTGTTTTTTGTTAGTGTTGCTTGGGTTCTGGTTTTCTATCTGGACTAATCTTTAAGGAATCGTCTTACTGTTTCCTTTATGGTGTCTCGACTTGATAAGTGATACCATTTTTGAGGTTTTTGCTCTCACTGGGCTGGTTTCCCCAATGTTGGGGCAGTCCAGATTTTGTTGACACTCTACGATACCTTGGTTGAGGCCTTGTCCTCTTTGTATCTTTTTGTACATATTAATAGATTACTTTTACTTAGAAAAAAAAAATCATAGGGATGCTATAAGCATGTTAAAATGTCAACATGTTAGATGCTTCTATATAGTATATGAATGTGAAGAAAGAGAGATGACTATGTTCAATTGTCAACACGTTAGATTCATCTATATAGTATATGAATGTGACAAATGAGAGATGACCTCATTTCCTTACTTTCTATGTATACGGTGCTCTCTTCAAATTTGTAATTGAAGACATTTGTACTAAACCTTGGTAATAAGTTTTTAATGCCATTACAATTTACATCTATAACCCAATGATTAATTATTTTGTTTTTTTATAAAACCATCAAATTAGGCAAAATTAGCAAAGAAAATGACATTATGGCTAATGCCCAATATAAACACATACATTGTGTATACACATTAAATATCATGTCAATTATTGACTAAGATAAAAAAATACACATAATACATGAATTCAAATAGGGATTTAGAAAAATGAAATATCAAAGTTTTTATTAATTGACACTTTAGAAGTTGGATATGTCAATATAAGGATAAAATTATAGAATTTTTGTGTAAAAAAACACCATAATACAAATGAAATTCATAAAAAGTTTTAGATGTCAAAAGTAAATAATGAATTTAATATGATTTGTATCTATATTTCTTAATACAAAAGTTTAACATCCACTAAAATATTAAGATTAAAAACTGATATTAATTAATTATTAAATAATAAGTTTTTTAAAATTATATATTTATAGATAATTTTTAAAATAAATTTAAATCTGTTTAATTTTTGTTATAGTTTTATTTATTTTTTTCGTTCAATTTTTATGGCAGTTTTTTTCATATTTTAAGATTAGTTTGACAAACTCTATTAAAATTTTGAAACTAACCTTATAAATTTTATTGAAATTTTTATATTTTCATGAAATTTTGGTTAAAATTACAAAAACACCTTAAAAAATACAAAATCAATAAATTTTCATAGTAAAACTAATACTATAATCCATAACCACAAAAACTAATAATAAATATTCTTTCAAAAATCTTTCTCATAATTTATATCTATCTTCCTATACTTCAAAAGTTATAATCTTCACATTTAAAAAATGAGATTTATTAATTATTAAAAATGATAAGTTTTTAAAATTTTATATATTTTTAAAATAAATTTAAACCTTTTAAAAATGATCCCGAAAGGTGTTCAATCTCTTTTACTGCTCCTTTCATGTTTTAAGATTAACTTAACAAGCTTCATCAAAATTTTGAAATTAACTTTACTAAATTTACGAAAATTTTGATTTATCATTCTCAATATCTTCCATTTTTCTGTTCAATTTTATCGGCCCTCCTTTCCATGGTTTAAGATTAGCTTGACATGTTTTTTCAAAAAGTTTGAAATTAACTTTACAAACTTTATCGAAATTTTTCTCAGAACAATTTTTCTAAACCTTGCTTGTGAAAGCCGAGGAAACACTAAATGATTCCAGGAATCCAACGTGACAAACAATGTAATGGATGTGACTCGCTGGGATTCACATTCCTTTCCTCTATGATTCAGTAATTCACATGAAGAAGAATCTCATGCCTTTGACTCGCTGGATTTCTCACTTAATCCGTATGATTAGTTTTTTTAAAATGTTGTGAAATTATATTTCACTTATATATGAAGATGGCAATAATAAGCCATAATGAGTGATTACTACTAGGCATGTGGATTGAAAATCCATGTGGAAAACGCCTAGAAAAATTGAACGACTATCCTCTAGTAGTCATGGTATTATTTCATGGTAGGCTTACATTGTTTGGTGTAGGAGACACATCTTGTTATACGGTCCATCCATTGTTGAATGGCTTTTCATGATAGGCCTTGGTTACAGGCTTCTTTAGGTCAGCAAGAATGTAAGCTTTGTGAAACACTTAATGTAAGGCGTATGAGGGAGACTTACATGACTAGAGGGAGAAACAAGCAATCGGTTAGAAAAGTAATAGTGCTATCCTAAAGGGAGACTCGTGGATAGAAAGAAATACTTGCTGAGTAACTGCAAATTAGTCCACATAGTAAACAACAATCGTTAAGACATAAAAAAATTCATTCAATAACAGACATAACTAAGAAACAAAATAGTTCATTGACTTAGTATGTGAATAAAGTAACATATACCATACACATAACCAGAATAATCCAACTACATCTATGATACATGTATGAAGGAATGGTGGCTCATCGAGCTTCTGATTATAAGTGCAATATCCCAAGTACATTGTTACATGAGTGAATCATTGTATCCAATAGTGGAAGACGAAGCCACAACTTGTTTCTACAAAGAATAATATATCTCCTATGTAGTTCAAGAGAAGCCAAGTGTCACGTCCCTAATTCTTTTTTCGTTAAATTGGCCGAGTGCGGCACCGCTTAAGTAACCAACATCTTTCATTGTTAACTTACTTTACGAACTACGCCTTAACATTCATCATTAAGCATGAATAACATATTAATATGCGGAAACCATTAATATAACAACATCATAGAACAACAGCATGAACACATTCATATGCAAAGAGAATTCTTTTATTATATATGAGAATTTTTACAAGTGACCAGGAGTTTGGCTCCACCAGCGTTTACACCCAAGTTGGGTGCCCACCTATGCAAGAGCGCACAGTGGTCTCACCACAACTTAACCAAAATATAACACAACACAAGTTTTCTTTGCCTGAACACGCGGGCGCGCCCGTGCACGACCCACGCCCAACACAAGCTAAAACGCGTTACAACGTTCTGGCAGGCGGACATCTTAGAACGCCCTCTACTCATGCCTCAACTATTCACCACACCGTGCAAACTTCGTGTAGGTTGCCCGGAAAGCGGGCACATAGACCTACACCTTTGCCACAGCTCCTATTCTTCTTCCTTCGCACCTCTAGCTCATATGTTGAAGAGCGAACGCTTGGTGTTTGAATGCCAAGTCTCATCGTGGTTTTATACGCTATAGTTTGGAGGTTGCACCCTCGGCCGACCCTTCCGCCCATCTGTCCAACCGCCGCATCCAAGCAATCGTTCCATGTCTTTTAGAGGTCGGCCCGCCCATGGTGCGAGACCACCCCTCAACCCATCCTTCGTTTGCCATCGCTTCCTCGGTCGGCTTGTGGATGAGCTCCCCTCAACTCGCCTCTATAAACTATGGAGCGCCAACATTGCCTATGCCTTGTGCATTTCCTCCTTGGTCACCCACGCGGTTCTGTCATGCCTCAGTTGCGTTGTGTAGTGAGTGGAGCATGCGCCCGGTCGCCCGTCGACTGCAGGGCGTTACATTCTCCCCCACTCGAAATCATTGTCGCCCTCGACAATCCCGACTGCCTCAGTATCTTTCGTTCATACTTCACAATCTTCTTCTTCCATCTCAAAAGTGACTCCTTCGATTCCCAGCTCTCTTCCTCCGGTGCATTCTTCCATCTGACAAGATACTCTCGTTTCATGTGGCAACCAATCCCTGTAGTTCTGTAGCTCAAAATCTTATCCAACTTCAGTCCTGGCTTGTCCACAATCCCGGCTGGTCCTCTCATCAGTTCAACTCTCTCTGGATGATTAGCATCAAGTCTGCATCTCTTCAACTGACTCATGTGAAAAACTGGATGTTTCATGTGCATATGGTGCGGAAGCTCCAACTCATAAGTAACTTCCCCCACTTTCTTCTTTACTCGGAATGGTCCTTCATACTTCCGTGTCAGTTTTCTCGCAGTCCCCTTAGCTGGCTGAAACTACTCCCATGTACTTACGAGAAACACCATATCTCCCACAATAAAGTGCACATCCCGTCTTCCTCGATCAACCCATTTCTTCATTCTCCTTGCAGCTTCGTGCAAGCGCAACCGTTCCAACTCCAAGGTCTCATCCCAATCCTTCATGAACTTCTTCGCATGAGGACTCCTTAAAAAACCCCCTGTCACTACGGTATGTGGTGCAATTAGCATCTGCCATTCACCAACTCAAATGGACTATACCCCATCGTAGAACTCTTTTGAATATTGTAGCTGAACTGAGCAATATCCAAGGGTTTAGGCCAATTCTTCTGATCAGCCGTCACATAACGTCTCAAGTAATCCTCCAACAATGTGTTTATCCTCTCGGTCTGTCCATCTATCTGTGGATGGTAACTCGAACTCATCAACAACTTTGTCCCGACTAACTTGAACAATGTGGTCCAAAATCTGCCTATAAAACGCAGATCCCTATCTGACACGATGCTTAATGGCATCCCCCAATACTTCACTATGTTCTTAAAGAACAACTCCACAGTTCATTCGGCTCCACAAGGCATCTTTGTAGGAACAAAGACAACATACTTGGAAAAACGATCAACCGCGACCATAATCCCATTATACCCCTGAACCTGTGGTAACTGAGTGATGAAGTCCATCGAGACACTCATCCATGGCCTCTTAGGAATCGGTAAAGGCTGCAACAGTCCTCCCTGTCTCTTATTTTCCGATTTGTCCTGCTGACAAATGATGCACGTTTGTACATACTCCTCTACATCCTCTTGCATCTTCTCCCAAAATAATCCTCTCTCCAGCAATGCCAAAGAATGACGCTGCCCTGGGTGGCCAGCCCACGGTGAGTCGTGGCACTCCTTCAAAAGGTTCCTCCTAAGTCCAGATGACTTTGGAACATAGAGTCAGTTTCCAAAGAACAAGAACCCGCCTGGTAGAAAGAACTTTCATGTCTTCCCCTCCTTTATCTGCTTCACTATATTCTGCGCCAAAGTCTCGGTTTCAACACTTTCCTTGAGCTTATTTTACATCTCTTCTAACATCTGAATTCGAATCTACTCCTCTCTGCCCAGACTTCACCTGCCAATGCTACAAGTTTTCCCTTCCTGCTAAGGGCATCTGCTACCACATTGTGCCTTCCCGGTCTATACTAAATAGTCATGTCGAATTCTGCCAAGAAGTCCTACCAACGAGCTTGCTTCGCAGAAAGCTTCGGTTGTGAAGCAAAATTACTTGCTGCAACATTGTCAGTTTTGACAACAAACGGCTTCCCAATCAGGTAATGCCTCCATACATGAAGACAATGAATGATTGCAGTCATCTCCTTCTCATGAACCGGATACCTTCGTTCTCTATTCTGCAATTTCCGACTCTCATACGCCACCGGATGCCCATCCTGCATAAGAACCCCTCCTATGGAAAAATCTGAAGCATCAATGTGTACCTCAAATGGTCTCTCAAAGTCAGGCACCTTCAGTATCGATGTTGTAACCATCCTCTTCTTCAAGTCATCAAATGCCTTCTGACATTTATCCGTCCAATTCCACCTCTTGTCTTTTCAATAGGTCTGTTAGTGCCGATGTTACCTTGGAGTACCCCTCTACAAACTTCCGTTGTTAGTTGGTCATGCCCAAAAAGACCCTCATCTCATGGAAATTCTTTGGTTCAACCCAGTCCTCGATCGCCTTTACTCTGCTCGGCTCCATCCGTATGTACCCTTGACCAATAATATGCCCAAGAAACGAAATCTTGTTCTAAGCGAACACACACTTAGACTTCTTCAAGTACAGCTAATTTGCCCTCAGTGCCTCGAACACCATTTCCAAGTTCTTATTATGATCCTCCATGTTGTCACTGTACACCACTATATCGTCCAAGTACACTACTACGAACAAATCGAAGTATGGTCGTAGGACATCATTCATCAAAGTGCAAAATGTAGCAAGAGCATTGCACAACTCGAATGGCATAACAAGGAAATCAAAGCTACCATACCTTGTTACTATCGTGGTCTTCTTTTCATCTCCTTCAGCTATCCGCACTTGATAATACCCATGCCTCAAGCCCAGCTTGGAAAACACTCGGGCTTTCGCAAGCTTGTTAAAGCAATCAGTAGCCAATGGCAAATGATACTTGTTCCTTACCGTCTACTTGTTCAATGCACGGTAATCACAACACATCCATAGCTCATTTGAATCCTTCTTCCGTTGGAACAATACCAGAGCTCCATAAGGGGACCTTGAAGGTCTGATGAAACTTGCATCAGCTAACTCCTTTAGCTATCGTTTCAATTCCTCCAACTCAGGCCCTGATAATCGATAAGGTGCTTTAGCCGGGGGTTGCTTTCCTGGCTCAAGCTCAATGCTATGGCCCACTGCACGCCTTGGTGGAAGTTTCTTCAGTAGCTCATCAGGCATCAAATCCACATATTTGGTCAGCACCTCAGAAATCTCAGCTGGAATAGGCGTCCCCACTCCATCACCTTTGAATCCCTTGAACATCACCGCATATGTCTCCATATCTGACTCCTTCATAGCCTTCTCCAAACTCAGTGCAGAAACATGCTGCACCTTGACTTCCCTCTTTTGCCTATGAATGGGCAAGTCCAAGTTTGTATTTGTCCAACCAGCACCACCTCATCACAGAAGGGGACAACAATAGCCATGTTGCCCTTTAAGAAATCTTGTCCGAGTATCATATCGAAGTCGTTCATCTCCATCACTGTGAAATCCAACTGACCCTTCCAGTATTTTATCTGCACAGGCACTTCGTCTGCCAAACCCGCCATTTTAGCTCTAGAGTTCACTACCTTGACTTCCACATTCGAGGGGAAGATCATCAGTCCAACCTATTTTTCCAACTGTGTCGTTATAAAGTTACGAGTGGCCCTCGTGTCCACCAAAGCTTGAATGGTCTTGCCATGAACCATCAATTCCATGAAACCTAGACTTTTCATCCACGATTTCTCCATAACTTTTCCCTGCATACATGTCTGTTCTCTACGTTCGTCAAGCAACGACTTCACTCCCTATGAACCTGCTCTGATACCACTTGTCACACCCCCAATTGTTTTTTCGTTAAATTGACCGGGTGCAACACCGCCTAAGTAACCAACATCTTTCATTGTTAACTTACTTTATGAACTACGCCTTAACATTCATAATTAGCATGAATAACATATTAATGTGCGGAAACCATTAATATAAAAACATCATAGAATATCAGCATGAACACATTCATGTGCAATGAGAATTCTTTTATTATATATGAGAATTTTTACAAGTGACCGGGAGCTTGGCTCCACTGGTGTTTACACCCAAGTTGGATGCCCACCCGTGCAAGAGCGCACAGTGGTCTCACCACGACTTAACCAAAATATAACACAACACAAGTTTTCTTTGCCCGAATGGGCAGGCGCGCCTGTGCATGACCCACGCCCAACACAACCCAAAACTCATCACAACGTTCCGGTGGGCGGGCGTCTTAGAACGCCCTCTACCCATGCCTCAACTGTTCACCACACCATGCAAACTTTGTGTAGGCTGCTCGGCAAGTGGATACATAGACCTGAACCTTTGCCACGACTCCTACTCTTCTTCCTTCGCACCTCTAGCTCGTATGTTGAAGAGCGAATGCTTGGTGTTTGAATGCCAAGTCTCATCGCGAGTTTATACGCTATTGTGTGGAGGTCGCACCCTCGACCGACCCTTCCACCCATCTGTCCAACTGCCGTGTCCAAGCAATCATTCCTGTCTTTTGGAGGTCAGCTAGCCCATGGTGCAGGACTGCCCCTCATCCCATCCTCCGTTTTCCATCGCTTCCTCGGTCGGCTTGTGGATGAGCTCCCCTCGAATCACCTCTATAAACTATCGAGTGCCAACATCACCTATGCCTTGTCCATTTCGTCTTGGTCACCCACGCCATTCTGTCATGCCTTAGTTACTTTGTGTAGCGGGTGGAGTGCATGCCCGGTCACCCATCGACCGTAGGGCATTACACCAAGGGTCCAACCCCTAAGAGCTTCGTCCCAAAAAACTTTCTCTGAGTTATGAGGAATCTCTATTTATAACAAACACAATGACTTTTGATCTTCCTCATGACTCTTAATTTCCTATGACTATTCATATTCTATTATGACCCATTACATTCCAATATGTGGATTTTCATATTCCTCATGTGTCCCTTGGACTTCATTACATAACATTTATTACATAAGACAATTTAAAATTGAGACGGTGGCCTAATAAGACAAAAAATGTTGGAAGAAAAAACCCATCAAATCGAGAGATCATTTTGTTTTTCATGGAGTTTATTTGTTATGTAAGTCTACCATGTTGTGAACTCCTTTGCAATGGCTTCAATCCAGGTTGGCACTCCCCTTTGCAGTGCATCGTGATGGCTTTGATCCAGATTGGCAATCCACTTTGTAGCACATCTTCACCTCCAATGTCTATGTGAGTATGTTCTAGGAGCTTGATTATGCATTATTCCAAAACCATGAAAGCTTCATGTGCACTTTGACTGGTGCAACGACATACTACGAAATAATGTCCTTGGTTACCTCTAATTCTTCCCTTTCCATTGCATGCTTGATCTATTCAATGTATTTTCTAATCTCCTAAAAGACGACTTCCGTGCCCTTGATTGCTTCAAGGGATCCGATGGGGTACATACCGTTCTTCTATGTAAGAGAATCAAACTCATTACATAGTCAGTTATAGGCAACCATGGTATTAATCAACACCAATCCAAGATTAAATTAATTTTGTTGGTGGAGCCTCAACTGCATTCTGTCTATCTGAATGAAAACCTTATCCTTTTTCTCTAAGTGTTGTAGAGAATCTAGATATTTGGTAGTCCACTGTTGCATTTGGTCAACTGCTCTAGTTTCTATCTTCAAAATTTTCACCACTTTCTGTGAGTCCTTCTGAATGCCAATGAGAGGGGACATGACCTACTGTATAATTATCATCTCGTCATATAGTCATGTCATGGTATCCTCGATTCGTCCCAACTCTTCTACCATGGATGACTGCAATTTTGTGGTATTGGAGTTCTATGATGACAACATTGATTACTCATTTCAAGATGTTCTAATTGTTGATTCGTTAGAGCAAGTTCTCTTCTCAATTTGGCATTCTCATTTAGAAAGTACTCTGAATTATCCTATGCCACTGTAGCGAATGCAACATTCGTCCCCATAACTACCCTCATATTTCTTCCAGTATTGGAGGTGATCACCTTTTTCGTTGCTACTGAGGTTGTATTCTGACCATCGTGTGGGAAGTATCTATGCCTTTTCTTCATGATACTCTTCTTCAACTGATCGAACATTACGCTACATATTTCCATGAATTTTCTTGTCGTTGGAGGTGTAATATCCATCTCTCCAAATGGAAAATGTCCTCCTATGAGTGGTTGTTCACCTGACGTACTAGGATCATCATCTATGGGTTGGATGGTATCTTCTTCCTCAAACTGTTACTCCTCTAACTCGAGTCAAATTTTCTTCTTCTAGCCTCTGTGTTGCTTCCTCCTAATACTGCCTCTGTTTTTATTTTTCTATCTGTCTCCTCTCATCTTTTTTTGTCAGTTGCTTCTCAAACAACTCATCCCACTTCCTGCTCTCTTCTTCTTCTATTCATCCCCTTCTCTCCCCTCTAGCTCTGTTTTTGTAGTTCCTATGTTTAAAATACCATCCTTCTATTTCCTGCTACTCTCACCCCATGAATAATTAATCCTTTACCTGGGAGCTAACTTCTTTACTTGAGGTGTTGCTTCCTCCTCCTATTCCTATTCCTACAAGTCCCAAGATGGTGTATCATGAGGCGAATTGGTGTTCATGGCTAAACGTGTCTTCATTCTAACATTGTACTAGTGCTTTATATTTTCATCTTCTGGTCTGGTATTATGAAAAATCCTTTGACAATGTTGTGTGACAATTTGCCCAAGATCATATGCATGGAAATATTTGGTGGAAAAGTGTAGGGAGTTTTGCTCTTCATTTTTGGCGGCTAATGCCTTGTGACTCTTCAATTCATATAATTTGACCATCAATGGAAAGATAGGCCAAAGGGATTTCTTCCTCCTATTAATGGTTCCCGAGTGTCCCTTGTCATATTTATTTTCCACTTCCTGCATGACCACCTTATTTGTCAGGTATTTTGGCATGAGATAAGGAGTTGTTTGACATTTGAAGCATCTGATGTATGTGCCTTCAGGAGTTGCAAACCATTTCACAATACCATGAAGTGAATCCTTCACTTGATCTAGCATGGATGGTGGATCTCTCTCGAATATCAAAAGAAAGATGGCTGCAAAGAAGAGTTCAACCAATCTGTCATATGCACCTCTGAAGCTTCCTTATGAAAACATCCTTCAATGGAAATAAAAAGGGAACTTTACTTTAGGATTCTAGTTCCATTATAGATTCAAAAACGCATATTGTGCACAGATTCCATCCAGGAGATACACAAACATGTGGAACTCTAGAGCCTTATTTTCTTGTAAAGATACCTTGGCCTACCCCATCTATCACTGCAATTAATACAATAATATATCCTCCCAATTAAAATCTTTACGATTTATCACTACCAGATTGAGTGTATATATCTAATTCTCTTGGAACACCTCAGTGTTCTTAAGCCCATACATGTGAAAATAAATAGCTATAAGGTATTGATATGCATTTCTCAAGATCTTTGTCAGATAAACTGTTGATGGTCTATGGTGGAACTTCGCAGGTTCTTGACAATAATGTTTGATAACATTAGTGGTGTCGAGATTAGCCCATATTGTGTAGAAGTTATCATTGGCATACTCATTGGACTTGAGCATCTTGTAGTATGTTTGCATATCCTCACCATAATAGCTGGTGAGGTGATCGCTACCCTCACTGTGAAGCATGAGGTGAGAGTCATCCATGTGTGTGATAATCCATTTAATAGCTTTGACACATGGCATGACTAAGAATATGCATGTGATCTTGTGCATCCTATACTTCTTAATATTGATATATGCATGAAGATCTTCTAAGTCCTTAGGAACATCTCCTACATGAATGTGTTGTAGATCTTGCTCTAGGTAACCCTGTAGCCTTGTCGATAAAGCACTGAGTATCTGCATATATAGGAATATTAGTCTTTTCACCTTGAATTGTCTCATAAACACTTTCTTCTGAAAGTTCTTTATAGGCTACTCTTTGTGGCGAGATGTCCCCAAGAGATGGCGACAAAGTGTTAACACTTGTAACACAAACAACTATTTGTAGAATCACACTCATAGAAACAAGATCAACTTAAAACCACTAACTACACAACAATACTTATAAATCACATTCAAAGACTCTTACAAATGATAGATAATGAAAAACTATAAAGGACAACCAAACAAAATGTAGAAATTATGTGTAGATTTGAAACTACTCATGAAATTTACTAAATCATAAGACTCGAAGCTACTCTACTCATTTGTAGAAATTAATTCACGATCTAGAACACAAATCATAGACATGAAAAAGGAAACATCACACATACACAAATATTTATCTAGGGGAAAGAAACTGCTCAAAACCCTTTCCTGTCTGTATTGCATTAACCGAAGAATAGAGATGAATCTATATGCTTGCTCAAGCCTAAGCACAACCGACAAGTGTATAGTCTATGCCTCTGCTAGACTGACTAACTCTGGAAAACATAGCCAAATTTCAAGCCCTCCAAGGTCCTACTTCCTTGGGTTGTTCCTTGAGGAATAAGTCCCCTATTAATTAGAAAATTCCCTCAATTGAACTGGCAATTCCTTTAGGTTGTTCCTCTAATTTCATGCACTACCTATACAACTTGGAATAGTCTACAAATGATAGTACGGTGCCCTTAAATCTCTATCTCAGTTGGGTAACTCGAGTTCTCTGCATGCATAAATTATTTTAGGTTGATTGATAAGTTAATTGAATGGTCAGTGCACGTAATTGAAGTCACACTGCACAACTTGACCCTGCACTAGTTCATCTAACAGTTAGAACTAGTTTAAGTGATAATAACTCAATTTAGCTGAAATAGATTGCTAAAAATTAGAAATAAATCATATTGAAATGAACTTAAGCTTCCTCAACTTGAATTAACATGATTTAATTGAGTGAAAAGTGCCACGTCACCTCAATTAACTACCTCCAAGAATTTTTCTAAAATAGAAACTTGAATTTCCTCTAGTTTGACCAAGGCAGAGTCATACTTAGATTTTCTTGCTACATTTTTCAACGCTCCCTCTCAGTAAGAAAGGGATTATGTGCCACCCCGATCCTGCCTCTATTGAACTCAATTTTTTGTCTTGAAAATGCGTTTGTTAAAATATTTGCATCTTGTCCCTTTGTAGGAATGGATTCCAAAAATATTATTCACCTATGCACAAAATCCCTTAGATGGGCATTCAAGATATCTGTATGCTTGGATTGATAATGAAATACATGATTTTCAGAGAGCTTGATGCAACTCTGATTATCACAATAGATCATAGTAGGATCCATTATCTAAAAAAACAATCCCACAAGAATCTTTCTCATCCAAATTGCCTCATATGCTTCTTGAATGGCAACCATGTATTATGCTTCTGCTGAGCTAAGTGCCACTCATCTTTGCTTCCTATTGTATTAGGAAATTGTGGTGGATCCAACATTGAAAATTCCTCCTGATGTACTCTTTTGGTCTAATGGACTCCCTGCTCAATCTGCATATGTGAAGCCACATAAATATACTCCCTCTGTCCATCTGTAATATAGTCCAAACTAGGTGGTGCCTCTGAGGTCCCGTAGAACATGCTTAGTTGCCATCAGAAATAATTTGGTTGGCCAAACCATAGCTTGGCTCAACTAATTGGCTGCATAGCACATATCTGGTCATCTGTTCACAAGACACATTAGTCAACCCACAAGTTACCAATAAATGGTATCCTCCACTTCCTCACTTGAAGTGGCATCCTCCTTCCTCCAACTGGTTGCTAGAAGAGTCTCCATGGGTGTGCTATTCTCCATGGACAACTTCTTCAATATCTCATTTGCATATTTTCCTTGAGAGACAAATAGTTCCCCATCTTCTTGCCATACTTCCAATCCGAGGAAGTATTGAATGAGTCCTATGTCCTTCATTTTTAATTTTCTTGCAATATTCTTTTTGCAAGATGTCATCAACTTCTCATCACCAGTTAAAATAAAATCATCAATATATAGGACAATAATCAACAATTTACCTTCAACCAAGATATGATAAAGTTTTTCACCTGGTTCACTTTCGGTGAAGCCCAACCCAATGAGATAGTTGTATATCCTGGTGTACCCCTGCACGAGGTGCATGCTTGAGATCATACAACATTCTCTTGAGTCTTCACACACACAAAGCACGATCAAAGGTCTCAAAACCTTCCGGTTTCTCAATGTACACCTCCTCCTTAATTAATCTATTAAGTAATATTGTCTTTACATCAATCTCATGGATCTTCCACCACATTTACATAGCCAGTGCTAGAACTGATCTAATGGATGAGTACTTTGCTATAGTAGAAAATTTCTCCTCGTAGTCAATTCCCTCAACTTGAGAGAATCGTTTGGCCAAAAATCTGGCCTCGTGCTTCTCTATGGTTCCATCTACTGCATGCTTTAACTTGAAGATCCATCTCGAACCTACCACTAATTTATATGCTGGTCTTAGGACCACTTCACAAACAATGTTGTTGACAATGGAATCATATTCCTCCACCATAACATCAACCCATACAAGTGTAGAATTTTTGCAAATTCTCTACAAATCTACCTCTAAGACCATGTAGAAAATATGACTCTAGATTAACCTGATAATGCAATATACCAAAGGAAAATACTATAATCTACTTCTACTATCAATTTGTGGAAGCTTAAAAGATCGAGCAAGATTGAGTTGAACACATATAACCAGAAGAAGAATCAATGCACATGAAACACATAAAATAGTCACGGGAAAGCCTCTGCTAAAAACCCAACTATCTATATTATCATACAAGGTGGAAATACATCAGAATTATACAAAGCCTTAGCTCTCATAGCTAGCCAGGTCTCAGTACAATCCTCTTGGATATTCACAGGTAATCAAAGCTTCTCACAAGCCTTCTCCTCTGCTCTCCAAGCTCCTATTTCCTTGCGTACTTCATTTGGGCTGATATTCTTCACCCACTGGAACACTGCTCTCACACATTGCTCTAAGACACTGTCAGAACTGCACAATCCTCATGGAACCTTCCCTTGACTGCATGAATGAGTTTCCTTTATAGGAAAACAGATGCAACTGATAGTAACCTATCCTTGACATTTAGCTCAACTGGGTCTTTCTCAGAATAGACATGCACAAGTTTCTGATGAGATAATCTTCAGTTATCTGGAGTACACTTGTTGAGTGCATGCATGCTTAGCTAAATGATAACTCACAATTAGTTCCTCAAACAGTTTGGAACTAATTTAACAGGACTTAGCTCAGTAAACTAAGCTAACTAATTACAAATCAAATATAACTCAATCTTATCTCCTTAATTAAGGGATAATCTCCTTAATTTAAGGGATAACTATTGCATGACTGCAGAAATACTTCTAACTTGAATTTCTCCAACTAATTAATCCCTAATGAATTAATTAATTATTTCCAAGCAGCTAATGATACTAAATTCGATTTTAATTCACAATTTTAATTCAAGGAAAAATTGAAATTGGAATTTCCGGATTCTATTTTATCATTTCTTGTTGCTATTTTCAACACTTTTGAAATTATTTATATTCCTAGATAAATTGTTGAAAAAGTTAGAAGTGATTATTAAGTAATGATGTAATAAATTATTACTAACAGAATGTTGTGAAAATTAAGGAATAATAAATAAATAATGACTTATTTAATTATTCCCATGGAAATGGGAAAACAAATTTAATTATTTTCACATTATTGGGTAAAAATATGAGAATAACTTAAAATTAATGACTTTATAGGTTATTCTCATGCAGGTAAAATAATTAAAGGGAAATATCTAACAAAAAGTTATTTTGTATAGTATTTCCTAAGGTGAAGGTGGGTTTTAATGTATAAATCCCATACTACGTGACATTTTTTTATCGACTTAGTGAATCATAGCTAGGTGGACATTTTTTATATGATAACATTAGTAATCATAACCTTATACTGAAAGCCAAAAGGTCATGCTAGCTATAAATTCCTACTACTTCTTTGTGTAACATTTTTTAAATATATATATGTTTGAATACAAGTTTATAATATCTCATAAATTAAAATGCATTTCTTCGTTTAAGGACTAGAGTGAGGCTACCACTAGCCATATAAGTAGAAAATGTGTTTTGGAAGAAAAAGGAAAATGAATTTCGGAATTGATCTTAACACCCAAAGGACTCCCAAGTGAGAAGGTTCAATGACTGTAGATTTTTCTCTACAAATCAGCTAGCTCACTGATATCATGTGGAAATTTCACCTGCAAATCAAACTGATATATGCAATGTACTAAAGCATAATACTAGATCTACATCTACCATAAACTTTCTGGAAGCTTAATTGAACATGAGCAACATTAAGCATGAACACATATAACTGATAAGAAGGAATCAATCACACATAACATAGAATATATCATTGGGGAAAGCACCAGCATAAAACCCCAACACTGTATTATCAATCAAGTGGAAATCCTCAACAACATACAAAACGAATTAGCTCAAAAGTTATCCTACTCTCTTTGTACTCTGATGATGAAGCTCATGGACTACCTAGCCTTATATATAAAGATTGCACCTCAGGTCCAAGCTCCTATTTCCTTGCGCAGTTTTGATTGGGCTCCAATTACAAAACACATGTAAATTGGCTTGATCATACCTGCTGTCAACCTCAGGTCCAACTACGCAATACTTGAGGACTCAAGTTCCTCTGGTATGCAAGGAATACTTACTAGAAATACCCTAGCAACTGACAGAACACTGTCCGACCATCTGATCTCAACTGGGTCTCTGTCTGAACAACCATGCATCAGTTATCCATGAGAGAATACTCAGTTATTTGAAAATAATAGTTGTCACATGCATGCAAGCATCAACAAACTATATCTCATTAATTTAACAACTTGTTAAATTAATCTAACTAGACTTGACTAAGTTAAACTAATTCAATTGATCGTCCCACTATAGAACTCATCCTTAATTCCTCAACCAGTGGAGCAAATCAAGGACACATTCCCCAATTAGTGGAGAAATAATTGCATGTTCTCACAAAGACTTCAAGTTTACTTTCCCTTAATTAATTAACTCATGGAGAATTAATTAATTAATATTCCAAACTGCTCGTAAGACCAAATTTGAATTTACTTCCCATAGATAGACCAGGGACTATTATAAATAGGAAGGGACCTAGAAATGCTATTTTTTGAAGATGTTATTTTTAACAGTCACCTCTCACCTAAGGTGGCCAAAATGCTCATTGGCCAAACTGCTATTTTTAGAAGTGCTATTTTAGCAGTTCTATTTTTAGCACTTCCTAAATTTAGCATTTCTTGCTGCACACTTTTCAACACTCCCTCTCAACATGAAAGGCTTCCTCTCAAACCCGATCTTGTAACTATGTAATGTTCTGCATGCAACACATCTACCAAGTGTGGTTGCTCCAGCAACACTCAGAACAAAAAGACTCCCAATTGCCCTCTCTGTTGGTCTAGAAACATACTCTAATGGTGAAGCTCTACCTGATGCTGACAAGTGTTCCCTCTCTGACCTTTGTGTTACTGCAACATCTCCATGCATCTCACACCATTGCACCCTTCTTTGTGCTACACTGCACTGTGCAACACACTTGTGCCTCTCGCATTGCTGCAGCCTACATGCTCTACACTGTCCTCTGATTCCTTGCACTGTAACTCTCTCTGCCACTCCATCTGCATCTCTCTACCCAATCAGTTAGTTCTTGCTACTCCACAGCTAGCCTCTCGTAGCAACGTCTCATCCAAGACATTGGGTATCTCAAGGATCTTTCCCCTCCTCCTTCGAATGATCACTCTATATCACCCCACCTCCTACTTGGAGGTATGGTTGCATGTGATCCCTCTGCCCACCTGGCTCGAAGTTCCCCCCTACTAGAGGTCTCTGCATGAGTAGATGTCTCTACTCAATCCCCTCTCAACTTCTCCTATTGTGGCTTCTCCACAACCTCCTGAAGTTGCTGCACCAATCATGGCTCCTCCACAATCGTCTGAGACTTCTTCTGGAACTGCATATTGAGAGGTAATATACCATCCCTCTCAACCACCAAGTCTCCATTAGTTGCCTTTCTGCTCAAGGCTTTGCATGCATCTTGAACCTCAAGAGCATATAGGTTCTTGACCCATGAACCAATTTGCTTCACTTGTCAAGTGATGATGTGTCTAAGGAAAAACTTTCCCTCACTGAAGACTACATCATAGCTTTTGTCTTCTAGCATCGCAATCGACACCAAGTTTCTCTTTAGTCCTAGTACATACTTGACATCGGTCAAGGTAAGGTGAGCTCCATGCTCCCTCTAAAAAATAATCGTGCCTACACCTGAGACACAATACTTTTCATTATTACCCATCACTATGAGTATCTGGAGATCTTTCTCCTCCAAAGTACTAAACAAACTCTTGTGACTGGTCATGTGGAAAGAAGCTCCACTGTCAAGAAACAAACCACTTCCCACCATGGATGAAACCATGCATGCGAAGAGTGTGAAATCCAACTCAAAATATGAAGCAAGTGCCTCACCTTTAGATCCTTCCTCAGATCCCTTCTTGGATTTCCTTTGTGGACAATTTGTAGCATAATGGCCCACCTCATGACAATGAAAGCATCACACTTTCAATTTGTCAACCTTCTTCCCACCATTGGAAGAACTGGATTTAGAAAGAGAAACCTTCTCCTTCCCCTTCTTTGCCTCACTCACTATGGCATAGTTCTCCTCATCCTACATGGATGAAGAACTGTCTCTGGTGCTCCATCTGATCTCCTCTTGCATCAAATCCAACCATAGTCGTTCCCAATTTGGCAGTTTCTCCCTTCCATTAACTGAGTCCTGGCAGCTATGCTAGCTTTTAGGAAGGCCAAGGAGTGCTAGACTCACCATATCATCATCAGTTGTCATGAACCCTACACTTGGAAGCTCATCCCTACATGTGATGAGCTTGGTCAGATACATAGAGATCGTCTCATCCTTTTCACACTTGACCTTTTGAAGTTTGTCCCTCAGTGCCAACTTCCTCTAGTCACTACTATTTTGATATAGATCTTTCAATGTTTTCCACATTGCAAATGGAGTCTCCTTCCCATGGAGGCTCAAGACAATGTGATCTCACACTCCCTCCAAGAGAATTCTCCTAGCTCTAGCCACACACTTCTTCCATTTCGCCAGTTGAGTAGCATTAGTAGGATTAGGGAGTTCTTGATCAATGAAGTCCTTAAGGCCGTTATCTTCCAATATTGCCTCCATGCGATCCTTCCAAGCTATATAGTTTGAGCTGCCATCAAGGGCATACTCAAGCCTCAAACCATACAATTCCATCGATGAAATAGATGTGATAAGAACTTGAGATATCTATTCCGAATAATAAACTTCGAATTCCTTCTTGTACACTATTCTTCCTTGATCACCTGTGCTCCCATACCATGTAGAACTTTCCCTACAAATCAGCTAGCTCACTGATATCATGTAGAAATTTCACCTATAGATCAAAGTGATATATGCAATGTACTAAAGCATAATACTAGATCTACATCTACCATAAACATTGTGGAAGCTTAATTGAACATGAGAAACATCAAGCATGAACACATATAACTAATAAGAATGAATTTATTAATATTGTAATATTCACATTAATAGTGAAAATACATAATATTATTAATAATTTAGTTAAATGGGTAGATAAGAGAATTATTTACCATTTCAATTATATATATTATTCTCATCCTAATATAATGGTAAACATTGGTATTAGTAATAATATTAAGAATGATAAAAAAGTTTAAGGTAAGTACATGTAAAAGAAAAAATAAATAGATTAATAATAAAAAAGTTCGAGTTTCAAAAAAAGAATATTTACCATCTTATTCGAATAAGTAATAACTATCCTAATAGAAGGGTAAATATTAACGATATCTTAGGTAAATATGATAGAAAATGTGTTTGCATTAATAATAATAATTGAATTAAGATCTAAAATTAAAAATAACAGGTATATTAACCAGTAGATTTTTATTATTTAAATAAATAATATTTATTGTTGGTATTATATAAGGGTAATGGTATTGATAGCGAAGATATTTAATATTATATATCATATTTAGATTTATATTATTTACCATTTTATTTCCTCATCCCAATATAAGGGTAAATATTGATATTAATTTAATGATTTTTATGGAAATATATATTAAAATAAATAAATATATTATTAAAATACTAATTAAATAGGTTTTAGAAATAATATGTGTTTTTTACCATTCTTAAATAGTATTATGGAAAATAAATATATTAATATTAATAATCATAAATGGATAAATATAATAATTAAATAAATTTAGGTCCCTCCCCCTGGGCCTGGTCAAACCTAGTTGTTAGGGACCGTTACCCTGTCAATTTAGCTGTTGGAAGGGCATGATGTCCCTATTTATTGCATCGCTCAGATTGGATCTTCAACTTGTCCTGACGATGAACCACATTGGTTGGTTCGAAACGTGTCGACAAATGATTTTTTATGTGATTTTGCCAAAATTATTTTCTAAACAAAATTATGGATCACAAAAGTCTAAATTCCTGAAGAATGAATCAATCACACATAACACAAAATATATCACTGGAGAATGCACCAGCATAAAACCCCAACACTGTATTATCAATTAAGTGGAAATCCTCAACAACATACAAAAAGAATCAGCTCGAAAGTTATCCTACTCTCTCTATACTCGGATGATGAAGCTCATGGAATACCTAGCCCTGCATATAAAGGTTGCACCTCAGGTCCAAGCTTCTATTTCCTTGCGCAGTTTTTGATTGGGGTCCAATTACAAAACACATGTAAATTGGCCTGATCTTACCTGCTGTCAACCTCAGGTCCAACTACAGAATAGTTGAGGACTCAAGTTCCTCTTGTATGTAAGGAATACTTACTAGAAATATCCTAGCAATTGACAGAACATTGTCCCACCATTTGATCTCAACTGGGTCTCTATCTGAATTGCCATGCATCAGTTATCAATGAGAGAATACTCAGTTATCTGAAAATAATAGTTGTCACATGCATGCAAGCATCAACAAACTATATCTCATTAATTTAACAACTTGTTAAATTAATCTAACTGGACTTGACTAAGTTAAACTAAGTCAACTGATCCTCCCATTATAGAACTCATCCTTAATTCCTCAAACAATGGAGCAAATCAAGAACATATTCCCCAATTAGTGGAGAAATAATTGCATGTTATCACAAAGACTTCAAGTTTTCTTTTCCTTAATGAACTAACTCATGGGGAATTAATTAATTAATATTCCATACTTCTCGTAATACCAAATTTGAATTTAATTCCTATAGATAGAACAGGGGCTGCTATAAATAGGAAGTGACCCAGAAATGCTATTTTTTGAAGATGTTGTTTTTAATAGTTTCACCTCTCACCCAAGGTGGCCAAAATGCTCATTGGCCAAACTACTATTTTTAGAAGTGCTATTTTTAGCATTTCTATTTTTAGCACTTCCTAAATTTAGCATTTCTTGTCGCACACTTTTCAACACTCCCTCTCAACAAGAAAGGCTTCCTCTCAAACCTGATCTTGTAACTCTAGAATGTTCTACATGCAACACATCTACCAAGTACGGTTGCTCTAGCAACACTCGGAACAAAAAACTCACAACTGAACTCTTTGTTGGGCTAGAAACATACTCTAATGCTGAAGCTCTACCTGATGCTGACAAGTGTTATTTCTCTGACCTCTGCATTACTGCAAAGTCTCCATGCATCTCGCACCATTGCACCCTTCTCTATGCTACCATGCTCTACGCAACAGACTTGTGCGTCTTGCATTGCTGTAGTCTGCATGCTCTATGTTGTCCTGTGATTCCCTACACTGTAGCTCTCTCTACCACTCCATCCGCATTTGTATCTACCCAATCAATTAGTTCTTGCTATTCCACATTTGGGCTCTCGTAGCAAGGTCTCATCCAAGAGGTTGGGTACCTCAAGGATCCTGCCCCTCCTCCTTCAGACGATCACTCTATATCACCCCACCTCCTACTTGGAGGTATGGTTGCATGTTATCCCTATACCCACCTTGCTCGAAGTTCCCCCCCTACTGGAGGTCTCTACATGAGTAGATGTCTCTACTCGATCCCCTCTCAGCTTCTCCTGATGTGGCTGCTCCACAACCTCCTGAAGTTGTTGCACCAATCTTGGCTCCTCCACAATCGTCTGAGACTTCTTCTGGTGCTGCATATTGAGAGGTAATATATCCTCCCTCTCAACCACCAAGTCTCCATCAGTTTCCTTGCTGCTCAAGGCTTTACATGCATCTTGAACCTTAGGAGCATATAGGTTCTTGACCCGTGAACCAATTTGGTTCACTTGTCTAGTGATGATGTGTCTAAGGAAAACCTTTCCCTTACTAAAGATTACATCATAGCCTCTGTCTTCTAGCATCGTGATCGACACCAAGTTTTTCTTCGGTCCTGGTACGTACTTGACATCGGTCAAGGTAAGGTGAGCTCCATGCTCCCTTTGAAAAATAATCATGCCTACACCCGAGACACTATACTTTTCATCATTACCCATCGCTATGAGTATCTGGAGATATTTCTCCTCCAAAGTACCAAACAAACTCTTGTCGTCGATCATGTTGAAAGAAGCTCCACTGTCAAGAAACCAACCACTTCCCACCATGGATGAAGCCATGCATGTGAAGAGTGTGAAATCCAACTCAAACGATCAAGCAAGTGCCTCACCTTTAGATCCTTCCTCAGATCCTTTCTTGGATTTCCTCTATGGATAATTTGTAGCATAATGGCCCACCTGATGACAATGAAAGCATCGCACTTTCGATTTGTCAACCTTCTTCCCACCATTGGAAGAACTGGATTCAGAAAGAGAAACCTTCTCCTTCCCCTTCTTTGCCTCACTCACGAAGGCATAGTTCTCCTCATCCTCCATGGATTAAGAACCGTCTCTAGTGCTCCATCTGATCTCCTCCTATGTCAAATCCAACCATAGTCGTTCCCAATTTGGCAATTTCTCGCTTCCATTAACCAAGTCGTGGTAGCTATGCTAGATTTTAGGAAGGACAACGAGTGCTAGACTCACCATATCATCATCAGCTGTCATGACCCCTACACTTGTAAGTTCATCCCTACATGTGATGAGCTTGGTCAGATACATAGAGATCGTCTCATCCTTTTCACACTCTATCTTTTGAAGTTTTTCCTTCAGTGCCAACTTCCTCTCGTCACTGCTATTCTGATATAAATCTTTCAATGTTTTCCACATTGCAAATGGAGTCTCCTTCCCATGGAGGCTCGAGACAATGTGATCTCGCACTCCCTCCAAGAGAATTCTTCTAACTCTAGCCACACACTTCTTCCATTCCGCCAATTGAGTAGCATTAGTAGGCTTATGGACTTCTTGATCAATGAACTCCTTAAGGCCGTTATCTTCCAATACTGCCTCCATGCGATCCTTCCAGGCTATATAGTTTGAGCTGCCATCAAGGGCATACTTAAGCCTCAAACCATAGAACGCTATCGGTGAAATAGATGTGATAAGAACTTGAGATCTATATCCCGAATAATAAACTTCAAATTCTTTCTTGTACATTATTCTTCCTTGATCACCTGTGCTCCGATACCATGTAGAATTTTCTCTACAAATCAACTAGATCACTGATATCATGTAGAAATTTTTACCTATAGATCAAACTGACATATGAAATGTACTAAAGCATAATACTAGATCTACGTCTACGATAAACTTTATGGAAGCTTAATTGAACATGAGCAACATCAAGCATGAACACATATATCTAATAAGAATGAATCAATCACACATAACACAAAATATATCACTGGGGAAAGCACCAGCATAAAACCCCAACACTATATTATCAATCAAGTGGAAATCCTCAACAACATACAAAAAGAATCACCTCAAAAGCTATCCTACTCTCTCTATACAATCCTCAACAACATACAAAAAGAATCACCTCAAAAGCTATCCTACTCTCTCTATACTCTGATGATGAAGCTCATGGACTACCTAGCCTTGCATATAAAGGCTGCACCTCAGGTCCAAGCTTCTATTTCCTTGCACAGTTTTGATTGGGGTCTAATTACAAAACGCATGTAAATTGGCCTGATCATACCTGCTGTCAACCTCAGGTCCAACTACACAATAGTTGAGGACTCAAGTTACTCTTTTATGTAAGGAATACTTACTAGAAATATCCTAGCAATTGATAGAACAATGTCGCACCATCTGATCTCAACTGGGTCTCTATCTAAACTACCATGCATCAGTTTTCAATGAGAGAATACTCAGTTATCTGAAAACAATAGCTGTCACATGCATGCAAGCATCAACAAACTATATCTCATTAATTTAACAACTTGTTAAATTAATCTAACTAGACTTGACTAAGTTAAACTATGCCAACTGATCCTCCCATTATAGAACTCATCCTTAATTCCTCAAACAATGGAGAAAATCAAGGACACATTCCCCAATTAGTGGAGAAATAATTGCATGTTATCACAAAGACTTCAAGTTTGCTTTTCCTTAACTAATTAACTCATGGAGAATTAATTAATTAATATTCCAAACTACTAGTAAGACCAAATTCGAATTTACTTCCTATAGATAGAACACGGATTTCTATAAAGAGGAAGGGACCAAGAAATGCTATTTTTAGAAGATGCTATTTTTAGCAGTTTCACCTCTCACCCAAGGCGGCCAAAATGCTCATTTGCCAAACTACTATTTTTAGAAGTGCTATTTTTAGCAGTTCTATTTTTAGCACTTCCTAAATTTAGCATTTCTTGTTGGACACTTTTCAACATACTAAATGGGAAGAAATGATAAAGAAAAGAAATGACCAAAATAAACACTGTACTTGCAATGTTGGAAAAATACTTCTATTTCTAAATGTTCTTCACATCTTTTTTTATAATCCACTCCTCATATTTTTGGAATTGATTTATGGTTGGGGTTTTTCCTCTCTAGGATAACTAAACTAAATCTCATTGGTAAATATGAACTTTAATATTTCTTCCCCTTATGAGGCCCACTTTAAACATTCAATAATTTGGTTAAACCTGTTATTTTTTAAAAGCAATTTGCTACCAAGTCATGAATAGTCATGACTATAATTTCAACAATAAAGGAGGATGCTAGGATCAGAGAACATACATTTTAGACATTGATATGATCGAACAAGTGGTGAATGGGTGCTTCATGCTAGTTGCATTCCATCTTGACAAACCTACTATTTTAGAGTTGTTGATGTGTATTGGAAAAATAAGATTTTGATGGGTAGAGTATTACATGAAAGGTGAGAGGTACCAATTCTAGTTGGATGAGATTCAAAGATAATTAGGGAAGGTAAACTAGAAAAGTAATATACTTGTAGATCAAATAGTGATTCGAACTTAAACATGAATGCAACAAATTACAGATATAACCATAAATACAGAGTTGAACCAAAAATAACACTTCATTTCATTAATATTAAATACTGAAATATGCTTACAAATAGAATGGAAATAAGACTAGATCGGGTAATGATAGCTTATCTTTGAGAAGAAATGTGACAGCTACATGCCTCTGAATTGCGTTACAATGAGGCTTGAATGGATATTTATTATTGAGAAACAATGGAAAAACCTAAACATCCAAAAATGTAACTCTAGGAGATGAAATGCCAAAACTATGGCCCATGTTTGAGTAAAATGGTACATCAATTTCTCAAGGTCGTAATTTTGGTATACATTCCCCATTTGATGTGCATATTTATCAGTTAATTCATCTTCTGTTTATCTGGAGTCAATACATCAGTATTTACTTTAGCATGAAATAAAAAGTAACCATATGTAATAATAAAAAAATAAACCATCATACATTAACACCGGGATTTAAGGTGGAAACCTAATGTGGGAAAAAACCACCACTGTTGTTGTCTCTGTCTTATTTTAATATAAAGAAAAAATTCTTACAATATTGTACTAGCGGAGAATAATACTAGTATGGAGGAACCCACCTACAAAAGGCTACAACCTTCACTTGTTCTCCAAAAACCATTAGAATAGAGCACCAACCTCTTGATCTTGTTTACCAGTGCCCGTCGGAAGGGAGCTCAAACCCCCTGATCTGATTTATTGGCTACCACTAGAAGGAAGCTTCAACTCCCTCCTTGAAGGATCCAACCTTCAACACCTTTGGGGACCATGTTTCATAAATTTTCATACAGGATCCACCTACTACAACACATCACAACTTGTAGGCCATGTTTCATCAAATTTTCAAATTGGACCCACTATCAACATTTAACCCAAAAACCAGTCATCAAAACTGAAACTTATCACTCTAACTCAACCATTGAATCAACCAATCATTGAACCAATAGAACTAAACAATCACTGAAACCCAATCATTGAATCAACCGAATCAAATGAAAACCAAATCAATAATCTTAAATAGCTAGAACAATCAAATCATTGTAATGAGAATACCAATCAACATATTGCACATTACAAAAACTAGATTCTATACCGAAAACCTTGATCAACCATATAACAAAATATATATGCTACTTTATAGTAGAAAACATGTGTGTGTACGCAGTTTCCATGAAGCATACTTGCATATAAATCTTAAATCAATGAATCCTAAAAGTGAACTAATGTCATTCTGAAATAATTACTGAATCATATACAGATTTACTGCATCATTATAAAACAACCACATAACCTTCATTGATATTCATTCACAAACAAGAAGTAACTTCAACATTCTTCAATCAATCAATCCTTAATCAAAACATCATTCTTTAAGCCCATATCACTAAGAAGACTTCACTGATAGATACCAGAAACACAATAAGGCTGAATAAACTGATCAGACATCCTTCTAGTCAAAACCCTACTTTATTTACACACTTTGTGTAAATCATATCCACGTGTTACTCGCTTTTCAGGAAACAAACTCGTGTGTACACACCTTGCAGGCTATAAAACTCACGTATATCTCTCCAGGTTTTATTCAAACCTTTGCTGCAACACAGAACTTCATACATACCCAGATCTTGGCATACATAGAAAAATCATGCATTAAGACACTATTAACATAGATCAAATCACCTCATAATCAGTATTGTAATCTCAGATCTATTGGATCTAATCCAATATCAAATTCTAGGGTGCATACTTAGTTTTAGATCAAGAAAAAGATCAATAGCCCATTACATGCATATTTGCTTTAGATCTAGCTATTCATAATATTTTCATCACTTGCACACCTCTACCGCTTTGATCATCATCTACTTATATATCTTAGCCCTTATCTAATACCATAGGTAAAAAACATACTCTGGTTGATGGTTTTCTTAGATTGGATCAAAACATTTGTTTCTGGGCTCAATACCACAAAGCAATACCATGGTAAGTACCCTTGGTATTAGAATACCATGGTGCGGAAACTGTACATCCATTTTCTTCTTCATACTTATGTGTTTATGTTGCTTTTCTTAACAGAACCCATGTATACTTTTTGAAATTTCAAATTTTTCATTCATCTACCTCTGAAGTGCTATGCCTTTCATCAAATTCTCTCTCACATGTAGACACATCCTATTTACATCTTCATCAAGTAGGTTTTCATAAAAGGATAACTCATCAAGTAGGTTTCCATAAAAGGACAACTCATCAACTAGGTTTCCATAAAGGATAATATATCAAGCATGTTTCCATCAAGGACAACACGTAATTCATAATGTCAATGATAATTTCAAACTTTCCCAACTTCTAGAGGCCCCATAACTAGTCTTGACATTTTTATGGAAAATTCCATCAATAACCTCCGCCGAAAACAATTTAATTCCATAGGAGTGCAATAAATTTGAAGAAAAATTCATAAAACCTCCTAGTTGCATGCATAATCCTAGACATATTCAATTGGAAGGGTAGTCGCTCACAAGGGCCTATCCTCCATGCGACTAGGTTTTTTCAGTCACTTTGATGAGCCTCCTTTGATGCGACTGGGGAAGAGCATGGTTTATAACAATGTTCCAACCCTAAAACTTGCGACAGAGCATCAATGGAGTGAAATGACATGTAAACCATCCTTCCAAACTCATGTTGACATTAGGAACCGAGCTGCATAACTTCAACAATACATCACCTTCAACATCAATTAGACCTCTAGAACACGTGGAGCTCAGCTTGAGGATAGGCCTTGTTACCTCATTACACCTCTCCCACAAACCTTTTGACACATATTACAACAAGTCACATCAGCATGACACCTTCAAAAAGTATATAATATACTCAAGAATTTACATATAGACTTATGAGTTAATGATTTCAACAAGCTACATCAATGACAACACAAATAGGCCAACACCATTCACTGAATCTTGGTAGTTATGCTAGATTTTAGGAAGGCCTAGAATATCTAGGCTTACCAAGTCATCCTCTACAACATTAACACCAATCCCATCATGTTCATCATCAACTTATGTAAATATTCTTAGATACGATGGAATAGTGTCATTATTTTGCATCTTTATATCTTTAAGTTTATCCTTGAGTGTCAATTTCTTATGGTTGTTTCTATTCTCAAAAATTGTTGTGAGTCTTTTCCACATTGAGAAAGGAGTTTCTTTCCCATGGATATTTGAGACAATGTGGTCTCACACTCCCTCCAAGATTATTCTCCTCACCTTGGCTACATATTTCTTCTATTGGGCTAGGTTTTGTGCATCATATTCCTATGATTTTGCAATATCTATCTTGATGTATTCTATCAATCCATTATCATCCATCACTACCTCCATGTGATGCTTCCATGCAATGAAATTAGATTTTCCTTCCAAGGCATACTCTAGTGTTAGTCCATTGAAGATAATATTCCTAACTCTGAAGAGATCCTACTACAATGACTTGCAAATTTGATCCTCCTCAAAAACAACATTGAAATTCGTGCCCTAATGTGGATATTTCTATGGTGCCATGTAGATATTATGGTGTATAATTGCAACTTCTCATGAAATTTTAATCTAAATCACAAAACACAATCCTACTCTACTGCTCCGTGCAATTCAATTCATAATTTAAAACATTAATCACAAAATTTCGATGAGAAATAACACACATGCACACAATATTTTTCCAAGGGAAAGAAACTTGCTAAAAACCCCTTTGATTTCTTGCATTAATATGGTGAATAGAGATGTATTACAATTACTAGCTCAATCTCATCTCAATATGCAACTGGATAACCTATCTTTATGGTCACTGAGAAGCTCTACCCCAAACTTAATAAATTCACTCCTCTACTTGAGCCCCTATTTCTTTGCGCAATTCCAGAGGAAATTAGGCCCCTATTATTTAGGAATTTCATTCAAAATTCCTGCGCAATTATCAAGGTTCACCATCTGACTACATGCAACACTTGTACACTCAATACTTGTCTATAATTGATGTTATATTTCCTTGGAATCTCCACCACAGATGTGGAACTTGAATCCTTTGCATGGACTAACTATTTTGGGTTGAATGATCAGTTAACTAGATGATCACTAAGTTAGAGTAAAGTCTCACTGAACAACTTACCTTCCACTAGTTCCTCCAACAATTAGAACTAATTTAACTGAAAACAACCTGAAATCACTGACCTTGATTGCTACAAATTAGCAATCGCACATGCTTAATTGAACTCCAACTCCTCTAACTGGAATTTATTGAGTCAACTGAGTGACAAGATCCATTTCACACAAGTTAAATACATCCAAGTTGTCTGGTGATGTGGGAATTTGATTTTTCTCAATCTGGCCAAGGAAAAATCAAATTAAGACTTTCTTGTTGCATTTTCAATAAGGCATAGGAGGTGGGAGTGTTATTGTCAAAGTGGAGCTCTTAGTAGTTCATATGGATAATATATAGTCACAAATAATTTTTGATGGGTAGGTTCAGTATAGGCTAGACCAAGCATAGGCTAATGTGGATGGGAATATGCATAAGAGGTACTTATGCCCCCTAGTGTTGTAATGTGATAGGGATCCAAGGGTGGATAAGTGAAAGGGGTACTAGGTCCCCATTGGGGCTAGTCATATCCCATGTGTCCTTATAGATGTGGGCAAGGATTATGATATGTGATAGAGCCAATCATAGTGTTAGTGCCATGAGATGGTCCTAGCATAGAAGTCTCACTAGGTAGAGTATGAGGAGCATTAGGGATAATGGTGCATAAATAACCTAACTTGGCATACATCAAGTCATATTGCATGGACTTCTAAATGGCCTCTCCTCATTTCAAGGGAATGTCAATGAAACATCCTTAACAATTAGAGGAAGTAAGGATTTCGAAAAACACTCCATAAAGAAATAATCACTGATTTTTGGAGCTTTGCATAAGCTTCATCACCTTTGTAACTCCTGAATGTGATCAATAATGTGAATGGTGTTTGACTAGAGACATGTGCTAAAATTTTTAATGTTAGTATGATGGAAATTGAGTAATTGATAATATGAGAGGAAAGTGTTTTTATAGTAGCAATCACCTAGTGAGAGCCATGGCACTGGCCAATATATCAATTCATTACAACACTTATGAGTGTGGGTTGAAATAGTCAAACATAAATAGAGTCTTTTGTAATGCAGTTAGATCAACACCACATATTTAAATATAGCATATGGTTACTTAGATCTTCTCCAAAATTCTCTTTAGCCTTGGCAATGTCCTAGGTAATTTTGGTAGGCACAAGAGGCCAAGTCATATTGTGAAGGAGAGGATCGTTCATTAGTTGGCTCAATAAAGTTGAGTTCAAGCTAGCCATAAAGGGGAGAAATGGATGAGTAACAATGTTTACAAGAGAATCTCTTATATTACCTCCAAGAATAGGTACCATGTTATTACCAGTATTAGTACCAGCATTACCTCTTTTGTTTTCTCTTGAAGTGCGACTGTTACCACCATATTTTACACTAGCCATGTTAGTGCCTTAGGGTTCAATGGATTCAAAAGCTAAGGAAGAACTAGAGTACTTAGAGAAGCTAGAGTCTGAAGGTGGACTAGGGGAAGAAAAGATGACTCTTCAAGTGGGTATAAGATGATGCACTAAATAAAACCAAGGGTGAATACCTCACAATATCCATGAATGACATATAATGAGCATAACAGTGTCAAGAAAATAATGGATCTAATATGATAGAAGGATAATAAAGGTGAATTAAAGTAACAAACATCAAGTAGAAAATTATATTCAGTGGTACAATGTGTCTTCTAGCCATGGGCTAATGCTAATTTAAATGAAGTGGTATATTTCTATAAACGAAAAATGTCTCTAGCTTGAAACATGGATTACACCTAAAACAAGCCCAAGGTTATGTTCTTGATGGCCTTCCAAACAACTAAGCCCCTGAATGGTTAGGGTCACAAGAAAGGCTCAATGAAGGTATGAATAGGTATGGTTTCTTCCCACAACCACCACTTATATGGAATTTTTCACCTACAAATATTGACGACTGGGGTTACCTTCAACTAGTTGGGGTGAGAAAAACTTATCTTCTAGGTGTCAATGTTGGAACTAGTTCCCCTACCAAGAGCTGGGAGCATTAAGAGAAACTACAAGTATTCTTGGTCTAAGACTTACCCCATTCATGGGTTTCTATTGCACATGGATTTTGGCTTGATTGTGAAGGATTTTAATATCCTTAAAAATGTTACCCAACTATGTTTCTATGTATAGTGATCGATGGGAATTATTTGGATTCCTGCCCCATCAATCCTAACATAACTAAGATATTTTTTGAGGCTCCCAATCAAGATTAATCAATGTTGGTTAAGTTAACAGTTAATTTTAGGGTCTTGGATTGGGGTCTTGAAGTAACAATTATTCACTTAATGGTGTGTAGGTGTGTGCATATGAGTATGATGATACTAGTTGCATTTAAAGAATGATTTTGCATTAAAGAAAAGGGGAAGAAAATTACAAAATATTGTAAAACGCTTGTTGTAAATGAACATAAAATAAAATCCTACTAACAACAACCTACTTTCCACTGAGATAAAGCCTTCAATGCCAAAAAGGAATGGATCTAAAGAAGGTAAGAGGAGGCTTTCAACAAAGACAAGTGGATCAAGAATATAGTAAAATTAGATCTATTGTCATTTAGCCAACCAACTATAGAGATGAAAATAGAGAAATAATGGTTTCAAAGCTATGAAAAATGAAAACAAATATACCACAAAGAGGCCTTAAAAGATATGAATGGTGACAAAGTAAAATATGTCCACAAAGAGGAATAAATTTGATCTGAACCTATAGTAAGAAAGGAACCTTTAAATGAGTATCATATAATGGTGAAACAAAGGTTTTCCAATCAAGTACATCATACTCCCAATTAAGAATTCTAACCATTGTTCAATGAAGATTTACTTAATACATGGAAGGTATTATTTTTTTCCTGAAAATTTTAGGATAATCAAAATATCAATATTTATTATAGATTCTATATATGGGGTTGCTCAAAACCCTCACAATGGGAAAAAAACTAAGAAATTGTAAAAGCTAAAAAAGTGGTAGCTTTTTGTTGTTGTAGTAGAAATAGGTACATGGAAGCTTGTTCCTATTGAAGCTTTTTGGGAATTTCATGCATTGCCTAACAATAGTATAAGAATAGAAAGTGTGTTTCCAACTCACTTTATCCGAAAAAACTTGTGTTTTACTCCTATGATTTCTGGTTTGAGGGTTTGTTTGGATTTTTCTTGTCTTTTGGATGACTCAGACATGTGACTCATAGGACATGAACATGAACAAAAAAGATAATTTTTCTCAAGGAAATCACCACTAAACAAAAACTTTCCAAGAATAGTAAAATGAAAATACCGTATAGAAAAAGTCATAAGTGATGAATGTGTTCATGTCATGAGTATGGCTTCCATTTATTAGCTAGAAATCAACACAAGGATTAGTAGAAAACCTTTCTACACTATTTTATAGTTTTGTAACAACAAAATGGGCATTTAAAACCCTAAAATGGTAATGTTGAATATGTTAATATGATATCTATAAAATAATACTATAATAAAAATCATGTGATATTCCATAGCAACATAAACAATATTAGAATATCATATCAAATGAAAATGATATTTTATTGAGAACATGGAAACATTACATCTACGGAGGAAAAGTATGAGCAAGAGTCAACATGTTCCCCTTTGTGAGAGGGTTATTTTCTCCCCTTTATGCGGTTATAGATGTATTTCCATCTCCTTGTAATGTGATAAAAGTAAAATAAAATTACGGAGCTCCAAAGGAAAGTTTGAAATGAAGAATACCAAAATGTTGATGATGAAGTGGCCATGGTAAAGGGAGTCGAGAAAACCTTTCTATTTATAGAAAAATGCTAGGTCATACTTAACATGGTCAAATAATAAAATATTTGTTGGTCCAAACCATGATCTATATGTCATGCTTATTTTACTATTATTTTTGAGGGGAAAAGATCAAAGAAATGGTATATAACCTTTATTTAGTTAGCTAACTCAAAAAATAATAATTGTTTTTTGAGTCAAATAATAAAAGTGGGAGAAATAATAACAAATATTTAATAAACTTAATAGGCATATTAAATTATTTCTATTCCTAGATAAATTGTTGAACAAGTTAGAAATGATTATTAAGTAATGATTTAATAAATTATTACTATGAGAATGTTGTGAAAATTAAGGAATAATAAGTAAATAATGACTTATTTAATTATTCCGATGGAAATGGGAAAATAAATTTAATTATTTTCACCTTATTGGGTAAAAATATGAGAATAACTTAAAGTTAATGAATTTATAGGTTATTCTCATGCAGGTAAAATAATTGAAGGGAAATATCTAAGGAAAAGTTATTTTGTACAGTCTTTCCTAAGGTGAAGGTAGGTTTTAATGTATAAATCCCATACTACATGACATTTTTTTATCGAATTAGTGAACCATAGCTAGACAGACATTTTTTATATGATAACATTAGCAATCATAACCTTATACTGAAACTCAAAAGGTCATGCTAGTTATAAACTCCTACTACTTCTTTGTGTAACATTTTTTTAATACATATGTTTGAATACAAGTTTATAATATCTCATAAATTAAAATTTATTGCTCCCTTTAAGGACTTGAGTGAGGCTCCGAATAAACGTATAAGTAGAAAATGTGATTTGGGAGAAAAAAGAAAATGCATTTCGGAATTGATCTTAACACCCAAATGACTCCCAAGTGAGAAGGTTGAATGACTACTAAATGGGAAGAAATGATAAAGCAATGAAATGGCCAAAATAAACACTCTACTTGCAATGTTGGAAAAATATCTCTATTTCTAAATGTTCTTCACTTCTTTCTTTTATAATCCACTCCTCATATTTTTGGAATTGATTATGGTTAGGGATTTTTCCTCTCCAAGATAACTCAACTAAATTTCATTGGTAAATATGAACTTTAATATTTCTTCCCCTTATGAGGCCCACTTTAGACATTCAATAATTTGGCTAAACCTATTATTTTTTAAAAGAAATTTGCTACCAAGTCATGAACAGTCATGACTATAATTTCAACAATAAAGGAGGATGCTAGAATCAGAGAAAATACATTTTGGATATTGATATGATGGAACAAGTGGTGAATGGGTGCCTCACGCTAGTTGCATTCCATCATGACAAACCTACTATGTTAGAGTTGTTGATGTGTATTGGAAAAATAAGATTTCGATGGGTAGAGTATCACATGAAAGGTGGGAGGTACCAATTCTAGTTGGATGAGATTCAAAGATAATTAGAGAAGGTAAACCAAAAAATAAATATACTTGCAGATCAAATAGTGATCCAAAATTAAACATGAATGCAACAAATTACCAATATAACCATAAATACAGAAATGAGCCAGAAATAACACTTCATTTCATTAATATTAAATACTGAAATATGCTTACAAATAGAATGGAAATAAGACTAGCTCATGCAACGGTAGCTTATCTTTGAGAAGAGATGTGGCATCTACATGCCTTTGAATTGTGTTACAATGAGGCTCAAAGACCTAGTTATTATTGAGAAACAATGGAAAACCCTAAACATCCAAAAACCTAACCCTAGGAGATGAAATGCCAAAACTATGGCCCATGTTTGAGTAAATTGGTACATCAACTACACGAGGTCATAACTTTGGTATACATTCCCTGTTTAATGCGCAAAATACCTCGTTAGAAATATCTATTCGAGGACTACAAATTTCGATTAGCAAACATCAAATTATGATTAATGTTTGTCATAGTTTTTCCAAAAAAATCATTTGAGGCCTCAAAATGGCTTTGAAAGTTCACGACTTGAAAAACTACCAAAAATAGTAAACTGTGCTACAGTTAAGAAAACTCAAATACTAAAATAGATAGTGGTGGGGCTCCAAGTGGAATAGACGGGTGTACACCAACATCCTCATGGATCAAATAGCCAACACTGAGTTCAATGAATTAAAGAATGAGATGGCCACCCTAAAACTATTTAGATGCACTCTTCCACCAATTGGCCATGTTGTTGCAAGATTCTTTGACAATTTCTAGTTTATATCTTCATGTAGTTATTATCATCTTATAGTTATGGCTTGTTCATCCCTTTTTGATCACATATGGGCTAGTAAGGAATGATGCCAAATTTTGTTATGTAATAGAAATTGTCATAGATAATCAATATTATTATCTAATAAAATTGTTAATGTTTTGCTACTAGTTTGCTTTCCCGAGTGGCAGATCAACAATGGAAACAAAAAATTATTGGATGTAATTTTTTGATCTCACATTAATATAAGCCTATATAAATTACAAACAAATTATTATTTTTTCAATGTAAAATTGGATTGCATTAGTATGCTTCGGGTAGCTCAATTAGTAATGGTCGTGGAAATGAAGCCTCTCTGAACCGCAAGTCTTGGGTTTAAATCTTGTGGTATCCCCAATCGGGGTGAGAAGCTGGACATGATGAAGAGGTAGTCCTACCAATCTTACAAAAAATAAATAAAAATTGCATTAGGATTTATACAAATATTATATAAATTTAAAGGATAGATAAATATAGGCTTATAAAAATTTACAATTAAACATTTTTAAGGAGAAATTCATAATATAAATATTGTTTTATTTTGTTTAACGGGTCTAAATTATAATCTTGTTTTAATATGCCAACTTATATATTGAAGCTAAAGGATAGTTGCTTTTAGATATAACAACACACATCTCTTCTAATTTTAACAATAATTAAATGAGACATGATGGGATATTATGTATCTAGTGGATACATATTTCTAGCTTAAATAGTTTTTTTGGTTTTGAAATATGACCTAAAATTGCTTTTTCTATTGGCTAAGAGTTTGTGTTCCTCACATGTATGGAAACAGGCTAATAATTTGGCAAGAGTGGAATTATGCATAAGAGTGGAGTGGAAAGTAGCTATGTTATGCCTAGACATGATGATGTTTATAGGTGGTTAGGTCTTAAGATAGTGCCAACAAAGTCTAGGTTCGTAATCCAAAGCATTGTCAACTTTTTCCTACTTATAAAAGAAAAAAAATATTAACAATGTAAAATTGAGAACATCATTATTAAGAAAAATTTCAAATTTTAGATCAACCAATTTATCCAAGAAGAAATAAAATATTATAATTTTTTTCTACTTTGAAAAAACAGAAACTCTCAACACTAAAACATTTGAACTAAGCACTAACTAAATTGTTTATAAAAACTATTAAATTCCAAGGATTTTGGTAAAAAAGTTTAACTTAAGAATTAGTGAGCTGAAGTAGACAATAAGCCTACCTATGTTATTGAAATAAAGGTGTTTTAACATTTAGATCCAAGAAATCTACCTATTCTTTTTTGGTTTTTTTGGCTATTTTTTAACCATTTTTTCTTCAAATTGGATAAGGATTTGTTCATACATAAATTTGAGTTTTAAAATTTAATTCATTTATACTTTTAGAAAAATATCTTAAATAATAAAAATGGTTATTTAACCTTAAATTACATGACCAAATTAAAAAAAAAAAAAAAAGAAATCAAACTTAAAAATGACCAATAAACTTAAATAATAAATTATGTTATTATGAGATAAGTTTCGAAAAATAGAGTTTAAATGATAGTTAAATAAATAATCTTATACAGAATTTAGCATCATATACATTTTAAAATAGATATTTATATAAATAAAATATAATTTTAATTATAGTTTAGAATTTCCTAAATCTCACTAATATTTGTGTTTATTCATCTTTAATAAACAATACAACAAAAAATAAAAAAAAAATTTAATTAACGATAATAACAAAATTTAAAAATAATTAAGAAATATTTAAAAATAAATAAATTTAAATAATAAAATTATAAACAACAACACTATTTCCCCACTATGAGGAGCCAATTTTTATTATGAAATCTGGTGTAGGTCCATCTTTGATTTTACAAGTTAAACTTTGTGAAGATATTGAATTTCTAACACATATTTCAACATTATATCAAAATGTCTTTCTCTGCATTTAAATTGGAATCCACATGCTAAGTCTGTTATTTTTATTACGAAATCTAGTGTAGGTCCATCTTTGATTTTACAAGTTAAACTTTGTGAAGATATTGAATTTCTAACACACATTTCAACATTATACCAAAATGTCTTTCTGTGAATTTAAATTGGAATCCACATGCTAAGTCTGCTTGGGGTTGCTCAATTAGTAATGGTCGTGGAAATGAAGTCTCTCTGAACCGCAAGTCTTGGGTTTAAATCTTGTGGTATCCCTCGATCTGGGTGAGAAGATGGACATGGTGAATATGTAGTCCTACCAATCTTACAAAAAATAAATAAAAATTGCATTAGGATTTATACAAATATTATATAAATTTAAAGGATAGATAAATATAGGCTTATAAAAATTTACAATTAAACATTTTTAAGGAGAAATTCATAATATAAATATTGTTTTATTTTGTTTAACGGGTCTAAATTATAATCTTGTTTTAATATGCCAACTTATATATTGAAGCTAAAGGATAGTTGCTTTTAGATATAACAACACACATCTCTTCTAATTTTAACAATAATTAAATGAGACATGATGGGATATTATGTATCTAGTGGATACATATTTCTAGCTTAAATAGTTTTTTTGGTTTTGAAATATGACCTAAAATTGCTTTTTCTATTGGCTAAGAGTTTGTGTTCCTCACATGTATGGAAACAGGCTAATAATTTGGCAAGAGTGGAATTATGCATAAGAGTGGAGTGGAAAGTAGCTATGTTATGCCTAGACATGATGATGTTTATAGGTGGTTAGGTCTTAAGATAGTGCCAACAAAGTCTAGGTTCGTAATCCAAAGCATTGTCAACTTTTTCCTACTTATAAAAGAAAAAAAATATTAACAATGTAAAATTGAGAACATCATTATTAAGAAAAATTTCAAATTTTAGATCAACCAATTTATCCAAGAAGAAATAAAATATTATAATTTTTTTCTACTTTGAAAAAACAGAAACTCTCAACACTAAAACATTTGAACTAAGCACTAACTAAATTGTTTATAAAAACTATTAAATTCCAAGGATTTTGGTAAAAAAGTTTAACTTAAGAATTAGTGAGCTGAAGTAGACAATAAGCCTACCTATGTTATTGAAATAAAGGTGTTTTAACATTTAGATCCAAGAAATCTACCTATTCTTTTTTGGTTTTTTTGGCTATTTTTTAACCATTTTTTCTTCAAATTGGATAAGGATTTGTTCATACATAAATTTGAGTTTTAAAATTTAATTCATTTATACTTTTAGAAAAATATCTTAAATAATAAAAATGGTTATTTAACCTTAAATTACATGGTGAAATTAAAACATATATAAATAAGTAATCAAACTTAAAATAAAAGACAAATAAACTTAAATATAATTTGTTATTTATGAGTGAGTATAGAAAAATAGAGTATAAATATTAAAATTAAATAAATATTTATACAAGAATTTTAAAATGTAATACATTTTAAAAATAGATAATTTATATAAAAGAAATATTATTTTAATATAATTAAAAATTACTAAATCTCATAATATTGTTTTAATATTTTAATAAAACAATACAAACATAATAATATATATTGAAAATTAATTATACCACGCAAAATTTTAAAAAATTAAAGAAGAAGATTTTTAAAAATAAATTTAAATAATAAAATTATAAACAACAACACTATTTTATTACGAAATCTGGTGTAGGTCCATCTTTGATTTTACAAGTTAAATTTTGGGAAGATATTGAATTTCTAACACACATTTCAACATTAGATCAAAATGTCTTTCTATTCATTTAAATTGGAATCCACATGCTAAGTCTATTATTTTACAAATTTCAACAAAATAACCTTCACCACTCTAAAGAGCCAATTTTTATTACGAAATCTGGTGTAGTTCCATCTTTGATTTTACAGGTTAAACTTCGGGAAGATATTGAATTCCTAACGCAAATTTCAACATTATATCAAAATGTGTTTCTCTGCATTTAAAATGGAATCCACATGCTAAGTCTGTTATTTTACAAATTTCAACGTGTTTCTCTGCATTTAAATTGGAATCCCATGCTAAGTCTGTTATTTTACAAATTTCAACAAAATAACCTCATGTGTTTTGGATTCATAGGATATGTTATTTTGATATTATAATATGAGTAACAATATAAATTAATAAAAGTAGTTGACACCATTTTGTAATCATTAAAAAATTAATGTATAATTTATAAAATTGAGAATTGTAAGATAAAATAAAAGTGGAAGTAAATAAAATTAAAAATATATTTATAAATAAGGACGTTAAAAGTGAAAATTAGAAATTTAACAAAAAAATTTATGAATGAATTACATTAGTTGATTCGAACCAAATATTAATAATATGATTAATCTGAAAACATTTATAATTTGAAAGTGTTTAATTATTAGATATATTAAAAAAGAATTTCACACTAACCAATCTATATTATTCATATTTTTTTATTTTTTTAAAATCTAAGATTCTGGCACACTTTTCCTAAATAAGCCACAACTATCAGGGTAGTTAGTCTTTGACATTATTTTGTTTTATCCTAAGACTGTCATTAGAACTATCGTTAACTTCGTAAATGAACCACACCTATCAAGGTAGTTAGTCTTTGACATTATTTTGTATTATCCTAAGACTGTCGGTAACAAGGGACCATGTGATTTTATATTATAATTAGGCTGCCATTAAAACTATCGGTGACTGTATTTGCCAGACAGCTTCTTAATTCCTGCACCCGCACACCATAAAAGTCTATTTGATTGTTATGATTGTAGGAGGCATGATTGTCCCACCATGAATATATAATTTAGAAAAGACATAATTGTCCCTCCATGAATATATAATTTACAAAAAAAATTAAAAAAAAACGTATCCGTGAAGATTTCAGCATGAGTGTTTTAGTCGATGCGTTGAAATTTTGCATGGGAAGAGAAAATACGTTGAAATAAAAACTTTGCAGGTTTTCGAGACCGACCTGCAGTCTCATCCTCTCTGAAAATAATGCTATTATAATAATGTTATTGCAGTGCTTACAAAATGAGTACCTTCATTAAAATAACATCAAATTTTTCTGTGTGTTTGCCTCATAACCAATGAGATAGACAGACATTTAATGATAGAACTTGGACATTTAATGGTAATAATAAAAATATCATATTTGAAAGCACTTGCATAACTTGCATAACTCTCCCACCGGGCCAAATCATGACTTTCTGATTTTAGTTGAGTAAAATATATTTTATGGCGTCTACTAATTTTTTGCATATTGGATTTTATAATCTAATATGATCATTTATTTAACTTGGGAATAAATTTCAAGTCTATAGAGATCAAATTTGATTGGCTTAGACTTTTCTAGTGCTTCTTTTACTTGTTGCCCGCTTATATTTTCATGATGATTCTTATTTTTCAAAATCAGAATATTGACATGTGAGGTAGTTTAAGTGGCTTTTTTTTTCTTAGAAATCCATCATGGTTGTGGATAATGTGGAGAAAATTTGGTTCATCTTGGACATACTTGTTTTGAAATGAAATATTTTAATAGATATTGGGGTATTTGAGCCTTTGGATTTGTAAGACATCTAATTTGCTGTTGACTTGTGAGGTAGTTTAAGTGTTTTTTTTCATAGACATCATGTTTGTGGCTAAGGTGGAGATATTTTGGTTCATCTTTGATATGCTTGTTTTTATATGAAATGTTTTGATAGATATTGGGTTATGTGAGCCTTTGGATTTGTAAGACATCTAAATATTAATTTTCTATCTAGGTAATTTCAAATTGTGTTGACAGTGCTAGACTTGTCAACATTCTTGGGGTTTCCCCGATATGTGGTCCCAATTAAGCCTCACATTGTTTGGGATAGGAGCCCCATCTCAAATATTTGGAATAGGAGTCTATTGATGGTGTTGGACCCGCCAACTTGTAAGAAGTCTCAATTAGACCTCAGACCATTTGGTGTAGGAGTCCTAGCACTAGGTCATACAGTAATGCCTTGACTACAATTTCGCACAAAGGCAAGTAAGATAACTCTATTGGTAGCAAGGGGGTGACAACTACAGCAAGCCAAAGAAGGTGCATGAGAGATTCTAACACACGGGGGTTGAGATGTGTGCGCCGCTTGGAAACCTGTAGTAATACTCGGCTTGGAAGCGAACACACGAACGAAGATGCATCATAAGATGGAAAGCAAGTTAACTAGCAATCCAAAGTGATGGTTAAACCAACAACAAATTTCAGAAAGATTCATATATACTTATACGGAATAGTCCATACATGCATGCCTAAGCAAACAATACATATATCATTTAGAGTAAACCAGATAGCATAGAATACAATACAACATGTGCATGAAACATGTTGGATCTATTATATTAAGAAGTGTAAGTTCCAGTCATGCAATACATCCATGTCCAACCACTAGTTCCAATCGTGGAATGTTACAACCACAACTGCCTGCTCCTCCAAAGAGATGTACTAGCTCTACGGAGTGGAGAAGCCAAAGCTCGTTATAATATTGTCCAAGCTTTCTCTAAGATACTTCTATCGAACCTTGGTTGACCAAAAGCCTTTACAATGAGTTATGAGGTTCTATTTATAACAAAGGGTGGGGTGACCCTTGACATTCCCCTTTGTGACAATTCATCTATGCTCATGACTCATCATTCACTCTATGACTGTTACATCCAACCATTGAGACTTGAACTTCCACTTGACTCAAAATTACATTACAATGCACATGTGCTCATTTGAGACAAAATGGCTTGAGCAAGCCATGCAAGACATCACTGACACTTGGTTCATTGTGGTGAGAACAACTCTTTGACATGCTTGTGATGGTGAAGGTGGCAAGTTGATGCCAAGCTTGGTTGTCCATGATGGTGTGAATGCACCCCATGGTGACATCTTACTGAAGCGAACTCTTGCTTCTATTGCATCCTGGTGCATTGGTGTGGCTCCGTCATCCAACTCGTTTGCTAGCATGCACATGGTCTTCTTGGTGTAACTGAACCGGAAACACACTGATGCATAATGTCTGTGTTGATCTTGCAATGTGTGTTGGTGGTCATGCACTTAAGGTATCAATTACATGCTCAGCTCCAATCAAACTTGCTTCTTGTCTTCGCTTTGGCGAGTGTGTTGAATGGGTTGGATCGCATGTGTGTGCACAATGACATGCATGCTGCTAAATCCCTTGCATGCGATCAACAACAGTGCTCACTATGTGTGCTTTGTGCTAGCTGCTGGGAGTGCATGCTGTGCCCCCTGTTGTTCCTATTCCTGCTACAACTCATCCACTTGTCTATGCAGCTCATGTTCTTCCTTGAGTTGTTGCTTCAGCACATGCAACTCCTTCTTTCTTCCATTCTCTGTCTTCAGGCGATCGCATCGTCACCTCATAACTTGAGTCTCTAAAGTTGCTTTCATCATCAGTGGATCTACTTGAGCTTGTAACTTTGTTTGCCTCCGTGTTGTCAACAACCTTCGTCTTGCATTCATTGCATCCAGTATGTTGTCTTCAGCTATTGTTCTTGATGTTGCTCATTGTGATGTTGTTGTCGTGACATATTGATGTCCTTGTCTATGAACAATTTGATGTCTTCATGAGTAGGGAAGCTCATAGACACTTGATCGAATGCATCCCCAAGTGTGCTATGAGCGGTGTCTTCGACTTTGCTCTCTTGGAAAGATTGTACTTGTGTTGCTGAGAGGCATATGAACACTTGTGATACCTGGAGACATGGAAACACTCATGGCAAGCAATCTATCAGTAGAAAACCAAAATGAACCTGAGCACTGACTTGCAACATACCTATGTGACTGATCATGAAGGTTGCGTAATTTCCATCTGGAGGTTAAGAGAGTGACTGTGAGGACTGCGCAAGGCACAGTCCAGGCTATCAAGAGGCGAACTAGCTGTCAGAACTACAGAATACACAGTCAATCCTGACTGCTCACTATTGGAATTGCGCAATGTGCAATTTCAACTGACAATGACTGTAGGCTCAGTGACTGCATTGCATAATTTTCTGGGCCAACAGTCACCGTCCCTCAAGATTGCGCAAAGCAGGCTTAGAGAATAGCTGCTAGGAAGAAATGTGCATTTCTCGGGATGAAGACAAACCCTTCCCTCTCAGGATTGTGCAATGCTGTGTGGTGAGGCAGATTCTGGGCCAAGGCTACCGAGACCTATCGATGGGCAACTGAAAGAAAAAGTGAATGTAAATGCATGGAGACGCTGAGTGTAAGCATAAGTGAATGATCATGCATGCAAATGGTGAATGACAGATTCAGAGAAAAAAACAAATGCATGAGGGTGAGGCGAGTCGCTAAATCAACAACCATTTGTGAAAAACAGTTTCATGCATGCAACAACAATAAGATGTTCACAAAAATTGAAACGGTGCTAGTACAAGCTAATATATATCAAAAAGAGAGCAATAGCTCACTAAAATCAAGTAGACGACCTTCATATGAAGCAAAACACAAAAATCTCTAGAAATGCAACATAAGACATGAAAAGAGAGCTTACCCCAAAACAGATGAGCTGAATGTGTCGACGCCTCCTTGATGTGGTGTGGGATGTCAAAGCTGCAAAGTTGATGTGAAGAATGAGTTTTGTAGTATTCGATTGATGAGATTTGATAAAATCGAGGTTGTGACGCGCATGCCACAAATCTAGGGAAAGCAACACTTAGTGGGAGGTTTCTCAAATGATCCTTGCATGTAACCTCCAAATGCCAAAAATATATCCCTGAAACAAGGGAAGCCTTTGCATGCTTCCTTTGGAGAAGTGGTCCATGCATGCAAGTATTTTTTGCTCAATCTCGAAGGGAACCGATCAGCTCAACTACACATGCAAGAGGCTAGTCAACTGCTGGGAGAAAATGTACATTTCAGGATCGGAGGTGGGCTAGCTGCTTAGAGGATTTGCGCAATTTATGGGAAGATCAACTAACTAATCCCTAGATCTACAAAAATTATGGGTTGAGTAGCCCATCTCGGAAGGATTGTGCAATTCTAGGGCTCAGTAGGCTGCCAGTTAGGATTGCGCAATTTCTAGAGGGAAGGTTGGTTTCCCTCCATATTTGCACAAATTCTTGAAGGAGTTGTTCAGCCTGTTGTTGGACCAATTCCTGATGGAAAACCTCTGAAGGGAATGCATCAAGGTTTGATCGGCAGGCTATCTTTCTATAAGAAAACCACTAGATCTTGTGTACTTAACGAAACAAGACATGATATTGTGAAAGGTTGGTAGGGAGGCTCCAAAATGAAGCTAAGGAAAAATTTTGGAGGGTGGTTGTAGCCGCTACAACAGAGCCCCATCTAGAATATGGCTCAGCCGTTAGTTTCTTACTCTAACTATTAGCACGAGAGATTAGTACAAATGTTCTTTCGAAAAGAATGTGAGTGTGCTTGGTGATTGTTTTGTTGTAGGTGTGTCAAGGTTCTTCTGGTGTGGCATGAAATATAAGGTGAGCCTCTAAGATATAGGTAATAATACCACCCTAGAAGAGACACACATGGATGGAAAGGGTTCACCTAACATCTAGTAGAATAATTCATAAATATGTGATGGTCATTGCAACCAATACAACACATTCTCAATATCATGGCACTAAAATAATCGAAATAACTCAACTAAATTAGTACAGGTGAAAAAAAAACATGAATATAAACATTCAAAGAACAATCTCACAAACATTCATAATTCATGCATGAAGAACATGGTGGCCATCAAACTGCATGTATTAAGTAAAAGTCCCAAAACACATGTATACATCGAACACCACTAGATCCAATAGTAGAGTGTTGGAGCCATCACTTGCTCCTCAAAAGAACTAGCTTGTCTCTTTAATGCCTTGTGGGAAGATCCAAGGTGAAAATTCTTTTACTCATACAGTGATGGTGTATATATAACCAATGGGATGATCTTCCACCTCCCTTGTGACTCTTTGACTACCCTCATGACTATTTGAGTTCTTATGAATTTTTAAATTTACATGACTCTTCACATTATGTAAATGTCCTTTGGACTTCCACTTTACAGTACATTTTCGAATAGTAAATTACATAATCCATAAGAATGATGTGCCATATGATGACTCATAACATGAAACGACATGACACTATTGACATGGACTTCTTGATCAGATGGCATTGTTAAGCCACTTTTGATGCTCCTTCATATATGTCTTTTTGAGAATGTTCTTCTATCCATTTCCATGTGGTTTAAAGGTAAGGAGTCTTCAGTGATGTCAAGTCTTGAGCTGTCGCAAATTCTCATGATTTACTAGCTCACATAATTTTCTACAAATATGTATACTAGCATGTTTCCCTTCTTCTTCTCCTTCTTTATCATCTTTTCATGATATGATCGAGTACTTGCATCTGAAATTCAATCGTGACTAGATGACATCATTCTGATAAACCCCTAGTCTAATATGATGCATGTTTATCCACTCATTACGCTAGAGTGATGGGGTAGGTTGAGGGAGAGGCTTACTGATTGTACAATTGTGCAACTTAGGTAGTTAGGGGTGAAGCTTGAGCCTTGAAACTACGTAACGTGTAGTTCAGGCTAGACTAAGGAAGAAAATTGCATAGATGGGGAGCTTAGTGAGCCAGCCAAAAGCGTTGAGCATTCTTTTACACTGCTACGTAGTTCTAGAAGGCAGAGAAGACATGGTTATTTCCGAATTTTGCAGTTCGGGAACTCAAGATCCGAGCTTGAGCTGAGAGACTATGCAATGCACAGTTGGGGTGAGGTTGGAGGGATGAATTGTGCAAATCTGGAGGCCAAGGTCTCGACTTGAGCACTGAAACTATGCAATGCACAGTCCTGGAAGGTAGGAAATGCGAATTGTGTAGTGTCAAGAGGCAAGGTTGCAGCTTGATAGCTGGAACTACGCAATGCATAGATTACGAGGGTTTATGAGGCTAAGTTGTATGGTCAATTCTTTTTGGAATTTCATTAAGTGTGAGATTGATGAAGCTGATGTGAACAACGATGAGACTCAACTGTGATCACACACTTAGAACACTTGATGACATGAAAACATAGATCATCCAGGACACGTGAACAACATACTTCACTCAACTGACAACTTTGTGACAACTTATGACAAGTGCGACACTAAAGATAGACTTTGCAATCACTATGATGACACTTGTGTGGCAATGCTTAAAACATTAGGAATGAGTGCGATAGATGTTTACATGGTAATATCAACTCATTTTCACAAACATAACCCCTTGAAATCACCAAAACAAGATTATATACATCGTGCAACACTTACCATGCAAAAATGAAACATCTTTCCTTTCTCACTAAAGGGACAAAAACACTTAGAGAAAACACATGGAGTGGATTTTAATGTTTGCGACGACAATATATAAGCCCTTTAGGCTCCAAAATTTGGTGCAATAAATTTTTTGGAGGGTGTTATAGAAGCGAAAACATTTTGTGACACACTGGTAGAATTCGAGCTTTTCTGACTTGGTTTACCCTTATGTGAAGGGTCTTAACTCTTTAGGGAGTATTGATTCCTTCTCAATTGAACACAATCATAAGATTTTGTAATATCTCAATGTTTTGAATTGGAAAGGGTAGTGTATTTCTTGAGCTTTAGATCTTTAGAGTATATTTTTTTATCTCTGGTTTTTCTTTGCTACAAGTAGGCCTGGACACTACACCGATGGATTCACTAAAGGAACACAAACATTGATCCACTGCCAGCATGCCTGGGAAGCACCCCAGCAAAGTTTCTTGCTTCACCTCTCTACGAAGGAAGCCTTTCTCTTCGTAGCCTTTATTGATATATTTAAAGAGTAATGTGCATAAGAACTTATTCATTTTATGGGTGGAAGAGAGATCCCGACTTATTGAGAACAATAGAGGTTGCTCCTTTAGAGAAGATAATAGAGACCATTGATTTAGGTTTGTTTGTTTAGATTTTCCCCTTTTACTCTTCTAGTAATTGGATAAGTGTGAAAACATTGAAAGATAAATAACTGAGTGTGGGCATAAGGTTTTCTAAATAGACACAAGTATCATGGTTTGACCATAACTCTCCTTATTGACAAATCATATTTTCCATTGGAACTTCATCTACCAAAATATGTAACCAACATAAGGAAGGAGGTTTTAAGGTTCATAACAACGCTTATTTATGTAACAAAACAAAAAACCAAACTAATAAAAAAGAAAGAAACTATGTACATAGGGGAGGGCACAACCCTAGATTATCATTGAAAATAATGTTTCAATTCTTGGCCATTAACAGGAAGAGATTCAATCTGCCCATTTAATGATTGAAGATGATATGTGTGTTGGTCAAGATTTTCGTGTATTGTGAATGGTCCAATTCACAGGGATTGGAACTTAGTGTGTTTTCCTTTGTCCTCGTGGGATTTGTCCCACTTCAAGACTAGGCCACCCACATGAAATTCATTTTTCCCTGCAAAATTATTTTCGAACCACCTCTTGATATGACTCTAGTGAAGAGATTTTTTTTTTTTTTTTCCTTTTGTCTTTCCTCATGTAGATTTTGAATAGTGTTTATCCTATGTTGAACTAGTAAGAATGGCTCGCCCTGAGATTCTTGTGAAAGGTTGGAGGGAAGGAAATTAGATGTTCGAGGGTAGGATGGATTCTTCTCCATACATTGAGAAGTAAGGAGATGTATTTAAAGAAGGTTTGGGCATGACTCGGTCAGCCCATAGGGAATTCACCAAAGTGGAGAGCTAGCTCCTCTATTAAGAGAAAATAATATTCTTGATAATGCGAAAGAGTTTTTTATTTGTAGACTCAACAAGACCATTTCCCTATGGATAGTAATTAGCTTAATGTTTCAATACAATTCCATTTTCCAATGAAAAATCATATAATATTAATCATGAAAAATATTTTCATTGTAAAAAACAAGTGAAGTCAGGGTGTCAAATCTGGAAATGATATTCTGCTTAAGGAAGTTGTTGAATTCCTGATAATTCACCCATTTGAGAGGAACTTGTTTTTCCCATTGCGTGAAGTAGTCTGTAGTAGTGGGAATATAGCAGTGCTACTTTGATGATTGTGGCAAAATATCACCAATAACATCTAGGCCCCATTATTGAAATGGTTCTTTCATTACAATAGCCCGCAATGGGGTAGCTGATTTCTTTCCTCTGCGAACACACTTTTGACAAACTAGACACTTGCAGGCATAGGCATGAACATCTTTGAACAATGTAGGCCAATAGAACCTAACCTGCATAAATTTATGCATTATTATGTCACCCATAAAGTGTTCCTAGATTGGTCCATGGTGGAGATCACACAGTACTTTCTATGATTCGTTCGCTTCCAAGCACTTGAGCAGTACTCCATTATGTTGCTTTCTGAAAAGAACCCAATGCACCAACTAGTAAGATAATGTTATCAGTGTGAGTTTCCTCTTTTTATGTGCGGATAAGTGAGATGGTAAGTTTTCATGCTCAATATATTGGCACACATCATCATACCAAAGGTTCATGATAATATTGGGGGAAGATCACTCAACATTATACATTTCGATTTCCTACTCCCATTCGGATGGATCTTCTTCTTCTTTTCAACCTACCTCTTTTGCTACTAACCCGAATTGACCATGTCCCTTAATCGTGTGAACTAGTTTCAACTCTAAATCATACTCTTATAGAAAATTCATCCAGTTTTCTCTTCTCTCACCCAACTCTTGTTGAAAAAGCAATGATTTCACTTTTGGGCGTGAAATAAAGATGATACAATGATTCTTCAAGACATAGTGTTGGAAGTGATTCACCTCCTTGTAGATTGTACACACTTTTTTTTATCAATGGTGAGATAGTTTAAGTTCAAGTCCTTGTAGGCTATCACTCATGAATGAGATTGACTACTCATTGTTCTAATCATCCTTTTGTGTGAGCACGACGGCTATAACAGTGTCAAAAGCGAAACTAAGGCTAGTTCTTCTACGATAACTTGCTCAATATAGGAAAATACATCATTTTCCCTTTTATCCCACTTGTATAATGCATCCTTCTTTACCATCTCTTGCATAGGTTTGATGATCTTAACGTAAAAAGAGATGAACTTGTGGAGAAAATTAATATTCCCCAAGGATTGCATAGCTTTCTTGTTCACAGGGAAGGGAATATGTGTGATAGCACCAACCCATTCCAAGTTTAATTTAATCCCACTTTACAAAAATTCATAGTTCATGCATGAAGAACATGGTGGCCATCAAACTGCATGTATTATGTAAAAGGCCCAAAACACATGTATACATTGAACACCACTAGATCCAATAGTAGAGTGTTGGAGCCATCACTTGCTCCTCAAAAGAACTAGCTTGTCTCTTTAATGCCTTGTGGGAAGATCCAAGGGGAAAATTCTTTTACTCATACAATGTTGGTGTATATGTAACCAATGCGGTGATGTTCCACCTCCCTTCTGACTCTTTGACTACCCTCATGACTATTTGAGTTCTTATGAATTTTCAAATTTACATGACTCTTCATATTATGTACCTATCCTTTGGACTTCCACTTTACAATACATTTTCGAATATTAAATTACATAATCCATAAGAATGATGTGCCATATGACGACTCATAACATGACATGACATGACACTATTGACATGGACTTCTTGATCACATGGCATTGTTAAGCCACTTTTGATGCTCCTTCCTATATGTCTTTTTGAGAATGTTCTTCTATCCATTTCTGTGTGGTTTAAAGGTAAGGAGTCTTCAGTGATGTCAAGTCTTGAGCTGTCGCAAATTCTCATGATTTACTAGCTCACATAATTATCTACAAATATGTCTACTAGCATGTTTCCCTTCTTCGTCTCCTTCTTTATCATCTTTCATGATATGATAGAGTACTTGCATCTGCAATTCAATCGTGACTAGATGACATCATTCTGATAAACCCCTAGTCTAATATGATGCATGTTCATCCACTGATTGAGCTAGAGTGATGGGGTAGGTTGAGGGAGAGGCTTACTGATTGTACAATTGTGCAACATAGGTAGTTAGGCATGAAGCTTGAGCCTTGAAACTGCGCAATGTGTAGTTCAGGCTGGACTAAGGAAGAAAATTGCATAGATGGGGAGCTTAGTGAGCCAGCCAAAAGCGTTGAGCATTCTTTTACACTGCTACATAGTTCTAGAAGGAAGAGAAGACATGGTTATTTCCCAATTGTGTAGTTCGGGAACTCAAGAGCCAAGCTTGAGCTGAGAGACTATGCAATGCACAGTTGGGGTGAGGTTGGAGGGATGAATTGTGCAAATCTGGAGGCCAAGGTCTCGACTTGAGCATTGAAACTATGCAGTGCACAGACCTGAGAGGTAGGAAATGTGAATTGTGTAGTGTCAAGAGGCAAGGTTGTAGCTTGATAGTTGGAACTACTCAATGCTTAGATTAGGAGGGTTTATGAGGCTAAGTTGTATAGTCAATTTTTTTTGGAATTTCATTAAGTGTGAGATCGATGAAGCTGATGTGAACAGCGATGAGACTCGATTATGATCACACACTTAGAACACTTGATGACATGAAAACATAGATCATCCAGGACACATGAACAACATACTTCACTCAACGTGATAACTTTGTGACAACCTATGACAAGTGCGACACTAAAGATACACTTTGTGACGACTGTGATGACACTTGTGTGGCAATGCTTAAAACATTAGGAATGAGTGCGACAGATGTTTACATGGTAATATCAACTCATTTTCACAAACATAACCCCTTGAAATCACCAAAACAAGATTATATACATCGTACGATACTTACCATGCAAAAATAAAACATCTTTCCTTTCTCACTAAAGGGATAAAAACACTTAGAGAAAACACATGGAGTGGATTTCAATGTTTGCGATGACAATATACAAGCCCTTATGGCTCCAAAATTTGGTGCAATAAATTTTTTTGGAGGGTGTTATGGAAGCGACAACATTTTGTGACACATTGGTAGAATTCGAGCTTCTCTGACTTGGTTTACCTTTATGTGAATGGTCTTAGCTCTTTAGGGAGTAATTTTCCTTCTCGATTGAACATAATCATAAGATTTTGTAATATATCAATGTTTCAAATTGGAAAGGGTAGTGTATTTCTTGAGCTTTAGATCTTTAGAGTATAGTTTTTTATCTCTAGTTTTTCTTCGCTACATGTAGGTCTGGACACTACCCCGATGGATTCACTAAAGGAACACAAACATTGCTCCACTGCCAGCATGCCTAGGAAGCACCCCAGCAAAGTTTCTTGTTTCACCTCTATACATAGGAAGCCTTTCTCTTCGTAGCCTTTATTGATATATTTAAAGACTAATGTGCATAAGAACTTATTCATTTTATGGGTGGAAGAGAGATCTTGACTTATTGAGAAAAATAGAGGTTGTTCCTTTAGAGAAGATAGTAGGGACCACTAATTTAGGTTTGTTTGTTTGGATTTTCCCCTTTTACTCTTATACTAATTGGATAAGTGTGAAAACATTGAAAGATAAATAACCGAGTGTGGGCATAAGGTTCTCTAAATAGACACAAGTATCACGGTTTGACCAAAACTCTCCTTATTGACAAATCATATTTTCCATTGGAACTTCATCTACCAAAATATGTAACCAACACAAGGAAGGAGGTTCGAAGGTTCATAACAATGCTTATTTATGTAACAAAACAAAAAACCAAACTAATAAAAAAGAAAGAAACTATGTAGATAGGGGAGGGCACAACCCTAGATTATCATTGAAAATAATGTTTCAATTCTTGGCCATTAACAGGAAGAGAGTCAATCTGCCCATCTAATGATTGAAGATGATATGTGTGTTGGTCAAGATTTTCGTGTATTATGAATGGCCCAATTCATAGGGATTGGAACTTAGTGTGTTTTCCTTTATCCTCGTGCGACTTGTCCAACCTCAAGACTAGGCCACCCACACCAAATTCATTTTTCCCTGCAAAATTATTTTCGAACCACCTCTTGATATGACTGTAGTGAAGATATTCTTTTTTTTTTTCCTTTTGTCTTTCCTCATGTAGATTTTGAACAGTATTTATCCCATGCTGAACTAGTAAGAATGGCTCGCCCTGAGATTCTTGTGAAAGATGGAGGGAAGGAAATTAGATGTTCGAGGGTAGGATGGATTCTTCTCCATACATTGAGAAGTAAGGAGATGTATTCAAAGAAGGTTTGGGCATGACTCAGTCAGCCCATAGGGCATTCACCAAAGTGGAGAGCTAGTTCCTCTGTTAAGAGAAAATAATATTATTGATAATGCGAAAGAGTTTTTTATTTGTAGACTCAACAAGACCATTTCCCTACAGATAGTAATTAGCTTAATGTTTCAATACAATTCCATTTTCCAATGAAAAATCGTATAATATTAATCATGAAAAATATTTTCATTGTAAAAAACAAGTGAAGTCAAGGTGTCAAATCTGGAAATGATATTTTGCTTAAGGAAGTTGATGAATTCCTGATAAGTCACCCATTTGAGAGGAACTTGTTTTTCCCATTGCATGAAGTAGTCTGTAGCAGTGCGAATATAGCAGTGCTACTTTGATGAGTGCGGAAAAATATCACCAATAACATCTAGGCCCCATTATTGAAATGGTTCTTTGATTACAATAGCCTGCAATGGGGTAGCTGACTTCTTTCCTCTGCGAACACACTTTTGACAAACTAGACACTTGCAGGCATATGCATGAGCATCTTTGAACAATGTGGGCCAATAGAAACTAACCTGCATAAATTTATGCATTATTATGTCACCCATAAAGTATTCCCCGATTGATCCATGGTGGAGATCACACAGTACTTTCTATGATTCGTTCGCTTCCAAGCACTTGAGTAGTACTCCATTATGTTGCTTTCTGAAAAGAACCCCATGCACCAACTAGTAAGATAATGTTATCAGTCTGAGTTTCCTCTTTTGATGTGCAGATAAGTGAGATGGTAAGTTGTCGTGCTCAATATATTGGCACACACCATCATACCAAAGGTTCGTGATAATATTGGGGGAAGCTCACTCAACGTTATACATTTTGATTTCCTACTCCCATTCGGATGGATCTTCTTCTTCTTTTCCACCTACCGCTTTTGCTACTAACCCGAAGTGACCATGTCCCTTAATCGTGTGAACTAGTTTGAACTCTAAATCATACTCTTATAGAAAATTCATCCAGTTTTCTCTTCTCTCACCCAACTCTTGTTGAACAAGCAATGATCTCACTTTTGGGTGCGAAATAAAGATGATACAGTGATTCTTCAAGAGATAGTGTTGGAAGTGATTCACCTCCTTGTAGATTGTATACACTTTTTTATCAATGGTGAGATAGTTTAAGTTCGAGTCCTTATAGGCTATCACTTATGAACGAGATCAACTGTTCATTGTTCTTATCATCCTTTTGTGTGAGCACAATGGCTATAACAGTGTCAAAAGCGAAAGTGTAGAGAAAAGAATATTTATTAAAATATTGGTTCTGTAAGGCTAGTTCTTCTATGATAACTTGCTCGATATAGGAAAATACATCCTTTTCCCTTTTATCCCACTTGTTAATGCATCCTTCTTTACCATCTCCTGCATAGGTTTGATGATCTTAGCATAAAAAGAGATGAACTTGTGGAGAAAATTAATATTCCCCAAGGATTGCATAGGTTTCTTGTTCCCAGGGAAGGGAATATGTGTGATAGCTCCAACCAATTCCAGGTTTAATTTAATCCCACTTTACAAACATTCAAAATTCATGCATGAAGAACATGGTGGCCATCAAACTGCATGTATTATGTAAAAGTCCCAAAACACATGTATACATCGAACACCACTAGATCCAATAGTAGAGTGTTGGAGCCATCACTTGCTCCTCAAAAGAACTAGCTTGTCTCTTTAATGCCTTGTGGGAAGATCCAAGGTGAAAATTCTTTTACTCATACAATGATGGTGTATATGTAACCAATGGGGTGATGTTCCACCTCCCTTGTGACTCTTTGACTACCCTCATGACTATTTGAGTTCTTATGAATTTTCAGATTTACATGACTCTTCATATTATGTACCTATCCTTTGGACTTCCACTTTACAGTACATTTTCGAATAGTAAATTACATAATCCATAAGAATGATGTGCCATATGACGACTCATAACATGACATGACATGCCACTACTGACATGGACTTCTTGATCACATGGCATTTTTAAGCCACTTTTGATGCTCCTTCCTATATGTCTTTTTGAGAATGTTCTTCTATCCATTTCCATGTGGTTTAGAGGTAAGGAGTCTTCAGTGATGTCAAGTCTTGAGCTATGGTCACAAATTCTCGTGATTTATCAGCTCACATAATTATCTACAAAGATGTCTACTAGCATGTTTCCCTTCTTCATCTCCTTCCTTATGATCTTGTCATGATATGATAGAGTACCTGCATTTACAATTGAATCGTGACTAGATGACATCATTCTGATAAACCCCTAGTCTAATATGATGCATGTTCATCCACTGATTAGGCCAGAGTGAGGGGGTAGGTTGAGGGAGAGGCTTAGTGATTGTACAGTTGAGCAATTCATGTAGTTAGGGGTGAAGCTTGACCCTTGAAACTGTGCAATGTGCAATTCAGGCTGGGCTAAGGAAGAAAATTGTGTAGATGGGGAGCTTAGTGAGCTAGCCTAAAGTGTTGAGCATTATTTTAGGCTACTACGTAGTTCTAGAATGCAGAGAAGACATGGTTATTTCCCAATTGTGTAGTTCGGGAACTCAAGAGCTGGGCTTGAGCTGAGAGACTATGCAATGCATAGTTGGGGTGAGGTTGGAGGGATGAATTGTGCAAATTTGGAGGCCATGGTCTTGACTTGAGCACTGAAACTATGCAGTGCATAGTCCTAGGAGGCAGGAAATGTGAATTGTGTAGTGTCAAGAGGCAAGGTTGCAGCCTGATAGCTAGAACTATGGAATGCATAGATTAGGAGGGTTTTATGAGGCTAAGTTGTTTGGTCAATTTTTTTTGGAATTTCATTAAGTGTGGGGTCGATGAAGTTGATGTGAACATTGATGAGACTTGACTATGATCACACACTTAGAACACTTGATGACATGAAAACATAGATTATCCAGGACACATGAACAACATACTTCACTCAATGTGACAACTTTGTGATAACCTACGACAAGTGCGACACCAAGGATACACTTTGCGATGACTGTGATGACACTTGTGTGGCAATGCTTAAAACTTTAGAAATGAGTGCGACAGATGTTTACGTGGTAATATTAACTCATTTTCACAAACATAACCCCTTGAAACCACCAAAACAAGATTATATACATTGTGTGACACTTACCATGCAAAAATAAAACATTTTTCCTTTCTCACTAAAGGGACAAAAACACTTAGAGAAAACACATGGAATGGACTTCAATGTTTGTGACGACAATATACAAGCCCTTTAGGCGCCAAAACTTGGTGCAGGAAATTTTTTTGGACGGTGTTATAGAAGCGACAACACTTTGTGACACACTAGTAGAATTCGAGCTTCTTTGACTTGGTTTATTCTTATGTGAAGGGTCTTAGCTCTTTAGGGAGTATTGATTCCTTCTCGGTTGAACAAAATAATAAGATTTTGTAATATATCAATGTTTCGAATTGTAAAGGGTAGTGTATTTCTTGAGCTTTAGATCTTCAGAGTATATTTTTTTATCTCTGGTTTTTCTTCGCTACAAGTAGGCCTGGACTCTACCTTGATGGATTCACTAAAGGAACAAAAACATTGATCCACTGCCAGTGTGCCTAGAAAGCACCCCAGCAAAGTTTCTTGCTTTGCCTCTCTATGTAGGAAGCCTTTCTCTTCTTACCCTTTATTGATATATTTAAAGAGTAATGTTTATAGGGACTTATTCATTTTATGGGTGGAAGAGAGATCCCGACTTATTGAGAACAATAGAGGTTGTTCCTTCAGAGAAGATAATAGAGATCACTAATTTAGGTTTGTTTGTTTAGATTTTCCCCTTTTACTCTTCTACTAATTGGATAAGTGTGAAAACACTAAAATATAAATAATTGAGTGTGGGCATAAGGTTCTCTAAATAGACACAAGTATCATGGTTTGACCAAAACTCTCCTTACTAACGAATCATATTTTCCATTGGAACTTCATCTAGCAAAATATGTAACCAACACAAGGAAGGAGGACTGAAGGTTCATAACGACACTTATTTACATAACAAAACAAAAAACGAAAATAATAAAAAAGAAAGAAATTGTGTACATAGGGGAGGGCACAACCCTAGATCATCATTGAAAATAATGTTTCAATTCTTTTCCATTAACAGGAAGAGATTCAATCTGCCCATCTAATGATTGAAGATGATATGTGTGTTGCCAATATTTTCATGTATTGTGAATGGTCCAATTCATAAGGATTGGAACTTATTGTGTTTTCCTTTGTCCTCATGGGCTTTGTCCCACTTCAAGACCAGGCCATCCACACCAAATTCATCTTTCCCTACAAAATTATATTTGAACTACCTCTTGATATGGCTCTAGTGAAGAGATTTTTTTTTTCCTTTTGTCTTTCCTCATGTAGATTTTGAACAGTGTTTATCCTATGTTGAACTAGTAAGAATGGCTCACCCTAAGATTCTTGTGAAAGATGGAGGGAACGAAATTAGATGTTCGACTGTAGGATAGATTCTTTTCAATACATTGAGAAGTAAGGATACGTATTCAAAGAAGGTTTGGGCATGACTCAGTCATCCCATAGGGCATTCACCAAAGTGGAGAGCTAGTTCCTCTATTAAGAGAAAATAATATTCTTGATAATGTGAAAGAGTTTTTTATTTGTAGACTCAACAAGACCACTTCCCTATGGATAGTAATTAGCTTAATGTTTCAATACAGTTCCATTTTCCAATGAAAAATTGTATAATCTTAATCATGAAAAATATTTTTCATTATCAAAAACAAGTGAAGTCAGGGTGTCAAATCTGGAAATGATATTTTGCTTAAGGAATTTGATGAATTCCTGATAATTCACCCATTTGAGAGGAACTAGTTTTTCCCATTGCGTGAAGTAGTATGTAGCAGTGAGAATATAGCAGTGCTACTTTGATGAGTGCAGAAAAATATCACCAATAACATCTACGCCCCATTATTGAAATGGGTCTTTCATTGCAATAGCCTACAATGGGGTAGCTGAATTATTTCCTTTGCGAACACACTTTTGACAGACTAGACACTTGCAGGCATAGGCGTGAGAATCTTTGAACAACATGGGCCAATAGAAACTAACCTGCATAAAAATTTATGCATTATTATGTCACCCATAAAGTGTTCCCCGACTGGTCCATGGTGGAGATCACACAATATTTTGTATGATTCGTTCGCTTCCAAGCACTTGAGCAGTACTTCATTATGTTGCTTTCTGAAAACAACCCTATGCACCAACTAGTAAGATAATGTTATCAGTCCGAGTTCCCTCTTTTGATGTGTGGATAAGTGAGATGGTAAGTTGATGTGCTCAATATATTGGCACACATCATCATACCAAAGGTTCATGATAATATCGGGGGAAGCTCACTCAACGTTATACATTTATATTTCCTACTCCCATTTGGATGGATCTTCTTCTTCTTTTCCATCTAACGCTTTTGCTACTAACCCAAATTGACCATGTCCCTTAATCATCTGAACTAGTTTGAACTCTAAATCATACTCTTATAGAAAATTCATCCAGTTTTCTCTTCTCTCACCCAACCCTTGTTGAACAAGCAATGATATCACTTTTGGGTGTGAAATAAAGATGATACAATGATTCTTCAAGAGATAGTGTTGGAAGTGATTCACCTCCTTTTAGATTGCATACACTTGTTTATCAATGGTGAGATAGATTAAGTTCAAGACCTTGTAGGCTATCACTCATGAATGAGATCAACCACTCATTGTTCTAATCATCCTTTTGTGTGAGCATGATGGCTATAACAGTGTCAAAAGTGAAAGTGTAGAGAAAAGAATATTTATTAAAATATTGGTTTTGTAAGGCTAGTTCTTCTACGATAACTTGCTTCATACAGGAAAATACATCCTTTTCCCTTTTATCCCACTTGTATAATGCATCCTTCTTTAACATCTCCTGCATAGGTTTGATGATCTTAGTGTAATTAGAGATGAACTTACGGAGAAAATTAATATTTCCTAAGAAGGATTGCATAACTTTCTTGTTCACACAGAAGGGAATATGTGTAGTAGCTCCGACCCATTCCAGGTTTAATTTAATCCCACTTTTCATGATAATGTGGTCCAAGATATTTCCCTTGGACACTGAAAAAATACTCTTGTTTGGATTAAGGGATATCCCATATTTCTGACATTGCTCGAAAATTTTACTCAAATGGCGTAAGTGGTCATATCTATTCTTAGAAAACACCATGGCATCTTCCATATACACCACTACACTCTTTATGATTAGTCTATGAAATGTTCTGTCCATCATAAATTGAAACATTACAGCTGCATTGACTAGCCCAAATGGCATTCCTCTAAATGTGAACATGCCCCACTTTATGTAGAATGTAGGTCTCATTCTATCGGCCTCTAAGACCAAAACTTGGTTGTAGCCTGAATAGCCATCAAGTGAGGATAACATCTTTGACCCCTATATTGTGTAGTATATGTTCCATAGATGAGATAGGGTAATTATATTTGTCTAAGGCACAATTCAAGTTTCAAAAATCAACACACATGAAGATTTCCCCAAACTTCTTTCTCACTAGGACAAGATTTGATACCTAGTTGGAATTTCGCACTTTATAAATGATCTGAGCATCCAACAACTTCCTTAACTCCTTTTGAATCAAGGGCTCAAGCGTTGGATGTACCCTTCGCAGCTTCTATTGGAAAGGCTTGGCCCTTTCTTTGATATGGATAATGTGCTGGATTATTCGCATGACATAATTTTTGAGCTTGTCATATGTCCACGTGAAAACATACTAGTACTACTTGAATAAATGGATACAGGCTTGTCACTCCTAGGATGCACAACAAGTACTGCAATTGAAAAACTTTGGATTCTTTTTCTATTCCAATATTTATTTTCTCATGTGACAATGTTGAACAGTGGGTTTTTTTGTTGATTTACCCTTTAAAGAGATTTTGCAAGTCATACAACTTTTCCATTGATTCCATGCCATTTTGCATGAGGTTCTCATTTTTTTATGAGCTACATCTTGAAATGCTCTTTCGTGCTCATCCTCATTGATAGCTTCATAATTAAATATATCAGTGTTTGCCTGATCTGGATTTAAATAGGAATGCAACAAACTACAGGGATAACCATAAACATAGAGATGTAGCAGAAATAATACTTCATTTCATTAATGTAAAATACTGAAATATGCTTACAAACAGAGTTGGAAATAAACTAGCTAGGGCGATGGTAGCTTATCTCTGAGAAGAGATGTGGCAGCTACATGCCTCTGAAATTTGTTACAATGAGGCTTGAAGGCCTATTTATTGTTGAGAAACAATGGAAAATCCTTAACATTCCAAAACCTAACCCTAGAAGATGAAACACCAAATTGTGGGCCCTGTTTGGGTAAATTGGTACATCAACTTCCCAGGGTTATAACTTTGGCATATGATCTCTGTTTGACATGCACAGTATCTTGTTAGAAAGATCTATTTGAGAGATACAACTTTGGGAAGAGAAACATTGATCCTTGGACCCCTATTTCTCCCATTTTTCCCAAAAAAGGTCATCTATGGCCTCAAAACGGCTCCAGAAGTTCAGGACTCGAAAAACTGCTAAAAATAGTAAATTGGTCTACAATTAAGGAAACTGAAAAGCTGAAAGAAATAGTGGTGAGGGTCCAAGTGGATTTGGTAGGTGGCCACCAATATCCACTTGGATCATTCCTCCCCCCTTAGGAAGCAATGGTCCCCATTGCGTTGAGTCCGTCCATGAGATGAGGAAACTTCTGTTGAATTTGGTCCCTAGTGAGCCACTTCCCCTGGTGAAACAGTTGGCTTGCTTTGACAACTCGATACAATTGGATATTATGTTGGTGAGTGTGTTTGATCTATGTGTCCATGATCTGATCAGCTGCAACTTGTTCCATGCAATCTGAATTTAACTATGTGGGTATGAGCTATACTCCAATTTCGGATGTGTCTAGTAATGGTGGAAAGTATGGCCGAGGGCGGTCCAGATTAAACACTAGGTGTAGGCCAAGGAATGGGGGAATACTAAGCTCAAATGCATTGTCTCCCACAACCTTGGTAATGGTGTAAGGACCATATCGGAGTGGTATGAGTTTCCGATAGGCTCCAGTAAGGCATTCTTTTTGCAAATGCAACCAGACTTTGTCGCCCACCTGAAATTTCTGTGGCACCCGATGTTGATCATGTCACTGCTTGTACTTGGCATTTGATTTCTCCAGAATGTCATGGACCTACTAGAGAATATGTTGGATGTGATCAATGAAGTTGTTTGCCTTATCTGTTTCAGAATAGACATGACCCAAATCTGCATGAGTAGCTGTAAATGGCATGGCCACATCAATGGGACATAGTGGTTGGAATACCAAGCCCACCTAAAAAGGGTTGCGGCCAGTCGAGCTATGGAGAGCTCGGTTGTAGCTATGCTGGGAATAGGGGAGGCTCTCGTCCTATGTGCGTGGATGCTTTGAGTTGTACATGCGCAGAATGTGTACGATCATCCTGTTGACAACCTCTGTCTGGCCATCAATTTAAGGATGGAAGGCTGTGGAATTAGTGAGTTTGGTGTCGAGCATAGACTAGATACAGGACCAAAATGTATTGAGAAACCTGTTGTCCCGATCTAAGATGGTAGAATGTGGGATCCCAAAGTGTACCCACACTCGTTCAAAGAATAGTTTAGCAGTGGCTTCTATTGTGATATTCTTCTTGCAGGCAGCCATAATGGCCATCTTCAAGAACCTGTCAACAACCACAAAAACATAGTCGTTTACATGCTTAGTGGAAGGAAGGCCTGACATGTAATCCATGGAGATTGATTCCCAAGGTTGACTAGGGGTAGGCAGTGGGATATAGAGGCCTTGCTTCTTGATGGTCAGTTTGGCTATGGCATAGGCAGTGCATGATCTGATGTACTTTCAGACATCTTGTCGAAGATTCAGCCAATAGAAATACTTCTACAATACTACCACCATTTTCTCTACCTCAAAATGTCCAGCAACCCGACTATAGTGTGCTTCCCAAATCATCTTGGAACGCTCGCTTGAAGGAACACAAAGGTGACCGAGTTGGCATAACAGGGCACCCTGGAGGTGAAAATATGGAACATGCTGACCCTCCAAGAGTTTCTGGTATGTGTGGCTGAATTCTGGGTCGCTTTTGTAGAGAAGTGGCCAATCAAAAGTCTCGTGCCGACAAGAGTTGAGCACAATGGTTAACGCCATGATCGGTGGTCGACTGAGTCAATCTGCAACATTATTGGTGCTACCCTTCTTATACTTGATATTCAAATGGAATTTGGAACTATTGTAGGTATGTGGACCACTTTTGATGGCGATCATTCTGCAATTTCCCTTGGGTCTGTATGAACTGCAGGGGTCAATGGTCTGTGTGGATGACCATTTCCTTCCCCAAAATGTAATGCTTCCATTATCAGTAGGCCTGCAAAATTGAATACATCTCTTTATCATAAGTGGGATACTTCCGGGCTATGTCTGAAAGTGTCTCACTATGATATGCCACTAGATGCCTGTGTTGAGTGAGGACTGCCCCAATAGCATAGTGAGAGGCATCTGTCTCGACCTCAAATGATTGTTGCAAGTCTGGTAATGTGAGCACTGGTGTTGTGCAGAGGCAATATTTCAATTCTATGAATGCCTTCTGTTGATATTCAGACCAAAAGAATTTTTTTTTCGCACCTCCCTTGGTGACTTGACTCAAGGGCCAAGTGATATGAGATAATTCAAACACGAACCTGCGGTAGTAGTTGGCAAGACCTAGAAAGCCGCGAAGCTCTGTCAGAGTGGTTGGAGATGGCCAATCTCGAATGACTTGGATCTTGGATGGATCCACATGTACCCCCTGTTCATCAATAATGTATCCAAGATACTGAACCTGGGTCATGCCAAAAGTGCATTTCTCCAAATTGGCATATAACTTGTGTTGCCGCAGTGTCTGGAGAACTTGTCGGAAGTGGTGGAAGTGTTCTTCCCAACTCTGGCTAAAGATCAGGATGTTATCCAAGTATACCACTAAAAATGAGTGGGTGAATGGCCGCAAGATGTCATCCATTAGCCTCATGAAGGTTGTAGGAGCATTCGTCAAACCAAAAGGCATAACCAACCATTGGAAAAGGCCCTCATTGGCTTTGAAGGCAATCTTCCACACATCAGAGGGTTCAATTGGTACTTGGTGATATCCTAACTTCAAATTGATCTTGCTGAAATATTTTTCCCCCTTCAGTTGGTCCAAGAGGTCATCAATCCGTGGGATCAGGTACCTATTACGGACAATGATCTTGTTTAGCACCCGATAGTCAATACAGAATCTCCAAGTCCCATCCTTCTTCTATACCAACACGATCAGGCTCCCACGGGGAAATGAACTTGTACGGATGTGACCTTTTTGTAGCAAGTCCTGAATCTGCCTCTTGATTTCATCATTCTCCAGAACATAGTGCCGATAGATTGGTCCATTAGACAGTGGTGCACCTAGGGTTAGACTGATGGAGTTCCTGACCTGACAATGTAGAGGAACCCCTGTGGGGGAGGTGAAGATATCCTCATACTCCTCCACAACCTTGTCCATCTATAGCTGTCATGCAGAGGGGCCCTACCTAGAGGTCATGGCCACCATCTTCTTCTTTCCTTGAGGGCGTATCATTAGGAAAACAAATTTCCCAGTTTTGGAAATGAGCTTACTGCATTGTTTTGACGTAATCAAAGAGATGCAGGTAGGCGGTGCTACCTATGGTATCTTGTACAACTTATTTACCAACGTAACAATAATAGCACGGGGCCTTGATTCATACACAAAATGTTGCTTCCATAAGTAAGTTTTTCGTAATAATACATCACAAACTTCAAGGGGAGCAATTTCACACAATACCTCATCCGTGAAGGGCTTGATGTTGTATGGAAGGTGGCATTGCTGGTTCACGCGAAGATCTTGTCCTTGGTGAAGCCAGCTGATGGTGTACGGTTGGGGATGTGTTGTGGTTGGTAAGCCTAGCTGCCTCACGACCTCTACCGAAATGAGGTTCTTTTGGCTCCCGCTGTCGACAATGAATGGTAGCGGGGAGCCCTTTACCCACATCTAGGAGTGGAAGAGATTCTCCTCCTCCTTTTGGATCTTCGGGTTCCTCCTTCTAGATCTTCATGGTGGCAATGGTGGCATTGGGCTCCGCATCGATAATCTACTTCCCTTTGTCATCCCCATTGTCAAGTTCTGACTCAGATTCGGAACATGCATTTGATTCTAAAACCTTTAGCTCGGCCACCAGTGACTATTTCGCCAAACACTCACTTGTGTTGTGAGTGGAGCTCTTGTGGAACTCACACCACTTTCCTGTGTCCTTTTTTAGCTTCATTGTGCTATTCTTTGCTTTCAGATTTGGTGGGTTTTCTTGGGCCACCCTGCCTTGGCTTTATCCTTAGTTTTGCGGTTTGGAGGCACCTTTCCCTTGCTTCGGATTCGTAGATCTAAAGTCTCACTTCTTTTGTTTAAACTTTTGTTTGACCTTGACAGCATATCGGTATGCTATGCCAAGCAAGGGGATGTTCAGGAATTCTATTTCTTCCTGGATGTACTTGTGTAGGCAGCCACGGTATTTGAATATCAAGTGCTACTCTGAATCCTTGATACCCAACTTTGTGCGAAGGGTATGGAAAATATTGGAAAACTCCAGCACGTCCTAGTCCCTTCCCTGTCGCAACAGGGTCCACTTTATGTATTGATCCTGCTAGCACCTAAATTTGTTGTAGGCTGAAGGAAGGCGAAATTCAGGGTAACCACAAACCACGCTTAGTTTGGTAGCTAGCCCTACCAGAATGGGATAGGGCTCTCTCCCTGTCACACTCAGTGAATAGATAAGCGATATGGCCTGAGATGACATACAATGAAATATTGATTTAGGCTAGTAAATGAATATGGAAACAAGAAACAAATTTTTGATAAATGACTGAGTTTATGGGATGTATGGGAACAACGAACAACAATGAGCAAATAATTTAATACAAAGGCACAAATTACTTCGTGAAGCAAGACAGGTGGAAAGTCTAGCAATTTAATTTTAAGTAATATGGAACAGAAAGATTGTTTAGGAGGGTGAAAAGGGAATAAAAACATGAATCCTTTTCAACAGAAAGAAGAACACATACGTGAAACTTTGCCATAGGCAGAGAAATATATATGAATTATACCTTATCTTACTTAGAAAATTTCACTGGAAATGAAGATGAAATGAACTGTGAAACATAACAAAATAGATATGAAACATAAAGAGACACATTTTCTACACTCACAACCACATGAATCTCATGAAACAGAGCCGTTGCCTTTCATTAATCCTCTGTCAAAATATACAATGAAGAACTGAGTTTCTCTCCCACAGTCTCCCAGAAACTACAAGCAACCAACCCTTTGCAAATGGTTTGCATACAATAAATAGACTATGCCATGAGGAAATAGAACGACCAAGAGTTGGGGAGTTTCTCAAATCATTACGAAATGGAAATGGAAAGCCAACCATTAGTTACAGGTGCAACGTTACAAAAATGACAAATGGCTTGGGTGACTGCTCGCCTTCCTTTGCCACTTGGATATAAGCCATCCTTCAATGAAAATACTTTAAATTTAGCCTTAGGTGTTGAAATAAGTGAAATGTAGATGAGTGGGCCCACTTGGAGAAAGTCGTGAATCGAAATGTCGCGAAGCAGAAGTGATTTAGCTTTTTTTTGTTATATGCGCCGCACCCAAATCTATATGTGCCATGCCACTTTGGAGGCTATTTTGAGGTACCTGCAGAAGCCCAAATTGTGCCCAAGTGTGCTTGTTGGAAAGCCTGACCTATCTGCTTTCCAACCCAAGTATAATTTCTAAATTTGGTGCTCATTTTACCCCTCCAAATCTTGATTCTCCCAAGACTTCTTCCTGTGTGTCAAAATAGGGGCAGAGAGGTCATTTTTTGGGTGTTTTTGACCTCCTAGAGACTCAAATCATGCCCAAATTTCTTGTCCATGCACCAATAGTCGTGCTTTTGCATGATGAATGCAAAAATGCAAGCTATTTGTGATTTGGAGCTCCCAATCCTAAGTGCGGGGCACACGGAGAAAAAACCTGTGTTGTGACCAAAAATTTGCCATGTGACCAAAATTGCTCCAAATTTCTTGAAATTTGGGCTGGAGGTTCTCTAAGAGGTACTATGTTGGGCCATAGAGGCTTCAGCCATGATTCTAAGCCGATATTTCTCTTTTTTCCTCTTTTTCCTCTTTGTCGCTTTGCTCACTTTTGCCTTCAAACTCCTTATCCGAGCCTTTGAACTCATGTTCTGTGCCCTATAATGATAAACCATTTGCCTCAGTATGGTTTTGTCCCTGTCGGCCTCCTCCAACAATGTTTGCAGGTGGATGTTGATGCGCTTTAGCCAAGACTCATGGTCATTGTTAATCTCTTGATCCAAGGGAGTGAGCTCGATCCTCCTATGTTGGGCAGCTTGGCGATTCTCACGGATGCTTTGTAGCTCCATGATCTCATGCTAGTCCTCAAGTTGTTTTTTCCTATGCTCCAAATACCTGATAATCCATTTGGCCCTCTCCAAATTGAGTGACAAGTCTTGGATCTCTGTTTTCTACTCCTGGATGGTCCTCCTAAACTTGGCACTCTCCACATCTGCATCATCATCATGAATGAGGATGAAGTCGGTCACTTGCTCACCTGATGGCCCCTCATCATGCACGAGCCTCTTTCCCTTGTCATGTGCTTATGTTGTCGATGTCAGAAGAGAGGCCCCTTCCACCCAGGGTGGAGATAACAACTCGCTTTGCTGCTGCAAAAAAATGCCTATTGCCTCTTTGATAGGTGATGAACACTGGCATAGTAGTGGTCTCGTGGTGGTCATACTGATGAGAAGGACCACCTATCTCATGTTCCACCTCTGATAATACCTGTGAAGTGCTGAAGAGGTCACGGGACATGAAGTCCTCCCAAGCAATGCCCTGCAATCCCAACTGATGATCCACCAAAATATGGATAAGAGCAAAGTGATAAACATTGTTAACTTGCTACTGAGGGGTCTTGTGCTGCATGAAGGTGTTCATCCTCTCTATGTTCTTGCAAATGAAAAATGGGAGGTTCATCATCCACACCCTGGTAAAGTGCATGAGCAACCTAATGTGGTAGGCATATAGACGAGAGAACCTCCCCTCACAGCTGAAGTACTTCGTGATCAATTTCATCAATGGAGCATATTCATCTTTCAAATATCTGAATGGAAAGACTCGTGTGAGCTTCCTCAAGAAACTGGCATTAATGTAAGGCTCATAATGTTTCCTATCCACCTTATGTTTCTTGTGCCACTGTTCTCCAACATTTGGTATGTCGTTTGCTAATGAGATAGTTTTGGGTGTCAATGTGAAGGTTACCCTAGCCAAGATAGAGTGACCTCCATGTAGGTGAAGCACAAAAAGACGCGCCAACTCATGATGAATTCTAACATTAGCCACCCTTTGACAAAATTCAAAGCATGATAGATGCTAGAAGCATGACATAGCAAGAGGGCATGCCTGCAATTCAGTGAGGGTGGTTGGCTCATCCCTAACATGTTTGCCACTCTTGTGATGTCTCCTAGGAGCCTGTTCTTCTGAGGATGAATCACTTTGTGTTTCCATCTCATACTCTGATGAATGCTTAGATGCCATGACTGTTGTGTGTACTGTACTTGGCCTACCCTTTGATGATGGTATGAAACTAGGTGTTGTTATGATATCTACCACCAAGGGGACAATGAAAAAAAAGGGAGTATTAGGAAGGGAATAATATGATGGGAATAAGGGTTATGGGGAGAAGTTTTGTTTAGAGATATGTAGGAGGGTTTGGGGATTTGATAAGGTAGGGTTTTGGGGTTTTGATAAGGTAGGGTTTTTGGGTTTTATAGTTGAAAAATGAGTGGAGGGGATAGGGAATAGGGGTTTAGTAGTGTTTTAGGGTAGGGATAATAGGGAAAAAATGGGATAAGGTGGAAGAGAAAAAATGGAGAGAAGAGGAAAAAGTGAGAGGGAGGAAGAGCCTTGGCATCAATACCACAAGTTTGCAACCCTAGCAACAAAGGCTTTGATGTTTTTTTTAGTGGTTGGTTTTATGAGTTTTTTGTTGCAATTATACATAGCCATGAACCAACATAACCTTCACAAAAATTTGATGAGCAAGCCAAGAGACAGACCCTGCCTGGCAACTAGAAGGAATTCCAAAAAATTTGATGCAATTGGGAACAATTTCGGGCCTCTGTGGGTGTGCACCGCGCAACAAATCCAGTGTCCGCGCTCTTTATATGCGTCGCACCCTTGTAAACTTTGCACTATGGGGTGGCTCTGTGTGCGTTGTGCTCTGTATGTGCGTCGCGCCCCTCTGTGTGTGCGTCGTGCTCCTGAAAATGACTCTAACTTCACTCCAAATGCGTGCTTTGTTCTCTCAATGCTTTGCAATGTTTTTCTATGACCTTGATTTGCACAATGTCTTGGCTTCTTGTGGAAACTTGTATATAAAGACTTTAAAGTCATGGGTTTAATTTTTTCTTCTCCAAAAACCCACTTTGCTAATGTTTCATTTTGGCTTTTTTCACTGAGTTAATGCAACACTAAATTTCACTTTTCCCTTTGCATTTTTAGCTAGAATGATGAAAATTTCAGCACTCTTTGCAGGGGTTTCATGACAAGGAATTTGGTCACGGAAACCATGACTGCACCTGAAGAAATCAACTGGAGACGTTTTTTTAAAATTATCACAAATGGCACACTATTTGACTTTTCTTCAAAATAGAGTTTTGAAGAACAGTCGTAATCTGTCAACATGACGATGAAAATATCTGAATCATAACTTTCTAAGAGCCTCACTCTGGCCTGCATGGCTTTATTGGTCATGGTTGAAGACCAAATTGACTAATCCCTAGACCTAATGATTGAAAATGACTTTCATCCATTAAAAAAAATCGAACATTGACTGTCATGGACTTTAGTGAACTTTGACAAAATACCTAAGCAAGCAGGTGCCATACATGAGAGGAACTAACTAACAAGACCTTTTATGTTAGATTATGGCATGCCCTTAGCGGAATACAGCTGAGTGAATGGAGTGGAACCCCTAAAATGAAATGCAGAAAGAGTTTTGATCTGTGACGGAGGACTAATAAGACCAACTCTAACATTGGCTCCAATGGGGGATGGTAGCTCGTTGGAGGTGCCAAGAATAGCAGATCTCTGGAAGAGCTAGACAGTGCCTTCATCCATTGGCTATGGAGTCATTATTTTGACAAACAACACAAGACTCTGACTCATTTATGAAACTAAAATGACCCAAAAACTGACTCAAATTTGATATTGAAATGACTTGAAGACTAAGTTGACAAACTCAAAGCAAACTGAAATAAAATGGTATTTACAATGATAGTGGAAGAAGCGTTAATAACTTAGAAATGGTACCACTTGAGCAGCCGACCATTGATCGGCCCTCCTGGACAATCTTCCCCATTCATTTCCTTAAGAGGAAAGGCATTCTGACCCCGATATGCTGCAATCTTGAAAGGACCTGTCCAGTGGTTCTTGAACTTATCGTGCTTACCTTTTTCCTCATTCCTTGCATCCCACTTCAACACCACATCATCCAACTAAAATTTTTCTGCCTCTGCTTTTCTGTCATAAATTTTCTTAATCTTCTCCTGCAACTTGAATGTGTTCTGGAAGACTTCTTCCCTGGTCTACTGCAAGTGGACCATTTGATTCAACCTTCTCCGCATAGGATTGTCTTCACTGCCGGCCTCCTGAAGAAGTTTGACTACCGGGGTAGCGAGAGAGGTAGGAAATACTATATCAACTCCATAAACACGCTCAAACAGTGACGTACCAATGGATTTCTTGTGACTGACCCGATCTGCCCAAAGTGCATTGACCAACCTCTTATGCTAGCTCTTCTTGTTTATTTCCAGCAGCTTATTGATGATGTTGACCAAGGATTTGTTCGAAGACTCCACCAATCCATTTCCTTGCGGATGATAGGCAGCTGAGTGACCCAAAATGATGTGATATTTATGACAAAACTCTACCATCCTTTTTGATTTGAAAGCTGTTGCGTTATCAGTGATTAACTTATTCGAGCAACCAAAGTGAGACAAGATGTTATTTTCAAGGAATGAAATGATTACCGCATCTGTAGCTTGTCTGGTGGGAATTGCCTCGATCCATTTCATGAAATAATCTATCGTTGTAAGGATCCATCTGTGCTAACCGGAAGAAGCGGGATGAATTTCACCAATGAAATCCAACCCCCATTACTGGAAAGGGGCACTCACCTCAATAGGCTTAAGTGGTAAAGGCTATAACTTCTACTTTCCTTCGAAAATCTGACACTTATGACATCTCTTGACTATCTTATAAACATTAGCAAACAATTTCGGCCAATATTATCCCGCTCTCAGAATTTTATTTGCTATTGATTTCCAAAAACGGTGACCACCACAGTCTCCCTGGTGGTAGTCCTCCATGACCTTCTTTGCTTCCTTTTCCACCAAACAATTTAACAGAATGCCACCGGGATCTTTCCAATACAGTGCAGAATTAGAATGCAAAACTTGGCAGCCTTCAATTTGAGTGTTCTCGCCTTGTTTCTAGTCATGCCGGGTGGTGGTGACAAATTTTTAAGCACATATATGATATCTGAATACCATGGAGAAAGAGCAAACATTTTAGAAACCTGAATTGACGATCCTTCCTCATTGTCATCGGACATAGCAGTGATCAGATTTATGTCCAAGGCGTGCAAGTTTGATTCGGCCATTAACTTTGCCAATCATGTCCTTTAACCAGCTTTGTGGGCTTTATTTCCACATCATATTCCAACAAAGCTGCAATCCATTTGCCTTGTCTTCCTTCTAGATCAGTCTGCACTAAAACATCTTTGACAGCAGCGTTAGGAACATAGGCCAAAATATGAGAATGTAGAATATATACCCCAAAATTTTTCAATGCTTTCACAAGTGCAAGGGATTGCTTCTCAATGATGTATTTTAAGGAAGCATCTCTTATAGCTCTGCTAAAGAATGCAATTGGTATTTCGTGATCATCTCTTTTCTACAATAACACCACTACCATAGTATGCTCCGATGCAAATGAAAACAATATGAAATCCTGAGTGTAGTCCAGGATGACTAGAATGGGAGCTGAAGAAAGAGTCAATTTGACTAAGTTGAAAGATTTTACAGCCTCCTCCGTCCATTTCACTTGGTTGTCCTTCTTAAGCATGTTTGTAATCTCTCTTAGGTGCTCAGCAAGATTAGGTACAAAGTGGCATAGAAAATTCATTTTACGATTAAAAGATTGAGTCTCTTTCTTATTCCGGGGTAGATCGATTTGCTGAATTTCTTGCACATGTGCCGGGTCAATACGAATGCCATCTTTTGAGATAATGTGCTTGAGAAGTTTGCCTTCCTCCATGGCAAACAAGCTCTTTTTCGAATTCAGTGATAGGCCATATTTTCGGCACTTTTGAAAGACAATTTTTAGATGGTACATGTGTTCTTCATCAAATTTGGAAAACACCATCAAATCATCCAGGTACACCACCAAAAGGACATCCTTCTCATTTGTGAAAGCCAAGTCCATTGCACGCTGAAATGTGGCACCTGCATTCTTCAAACCGAAAGGCATTTTAGCGTAATGAAAGGTTTCCCATGGAGTGGTGAACGTTATCTTGTCTCGGTCATTTCATGGACAGAAACTTGGTTATATCCGGAATAACCATCATGTAGTGACACACGAGATGCTCCCACTACTCGCTAAAGTATATGGTCCATTTTGGGCAGTGGATAGTTGTCCTTAAACGAAACCTTATTGAGATTTCTGAAATCAATGCACAAGCGAATCTTACCTGTCTTCTTTCGTACGGGCACTGAATTAGAGATCCAATCCGAAAATCTGATGCGAACAATGTCCTAATTTGTACAACCTGTTTATCTCCTTTTCAATTGATGGCAACAACTTTGGATTTAGCCTTCTCAACTTTTGTCTGAAAGGATTCTAATTGGGCTTAATGGGTATAGTGCGGTGAATTATATTGGTGTCATATGCCTTTAAGTCAAAATAGTCCCAAGCAAACACATATGCAAATGAAGACAACAAACTGATATATTTGTCCTTTATTTTTGGTGGCAATGATTTAGAAAATTTTACCAATTTAGGATTAGTAGTTGTTCCGATATTGACTTCTTCCACACCCTTCTCTGTTGGCTGCAATGTTGGTTTGCGGGCTACATCATCTTGATCAAAGAGTTCTTCTAAAGGTATCAAGCCTTTAGGAATCACATTATTCTTTAGCTGCAACATGTCTATCTGGTTGATCTGCACATCATCTGTACCATTGCCTTTACCATTGTCATTTTCTACATAAATTGAGGTCTCTTTGAACTTGCCTTTGTTTTGTAGAAAATCATCAATCTCCTCATCATCTTGGAAAACTTGACAATATCTCTGGTTGTCTGGAACGGTTGGATGATGCTTGACATGGATTTCGAATTTATTTCTGGAGTTCATTGGGATCTTCAAACTACTTGCTGCCTTAGCTAGAGCATCAGCAATACTATTTTGTATACGACACACACATGTCAAGCTATATTCTGAAAATAATTTTAGGATGTCTAGAACTGCATTATGGTAAGCCCGCATCCTAGGATGATTTGCTTGATATTCGCCTCTGACCTGCTTAATCACCAATTCGGAGTCGCCATATACTAAAATCCTCTTAGCATTCAGCTTCCTTAGAATTTTTAGGCCAGCAATCAGAGCTTCATACTCAACTTCATTAGTTGAACAATCAAATGCCAACTTGTAAGAGCATACCCACACGTTACTAGACACTTTGTTCGGGGTGGAGAAAGGACTGTGTACCCAAATTCCAATTCCAGTACCATCATTTCCCACTGCTCCATCGAAATCCATGGTCCACAAACCTTCTTCTTCCTCTTTCAAGTGTTGAAAATCTATTTGTAGTGCCTTGTCTGCTTGTTCTCCATTACTTTCAGCTGATCGCCCAATGGTGTTCTGCTGTTCTTGTCCTTCCTTCTTTAAAACTCCTCTGAAATTTTCTGTTATTTCCAGAATATCATCTGCTTCTACTAACTGACTATTGATATCATTGAAACTAATAGAAAACAAAACAAAAGACTCTAGATCTGTATGTAAATAATTAATCGGATGATTTATTGGTTTCTCCTTGCTTGTGATCATGTATTTCATTTTTCGTTCCTGATATAATTTCCTCATTTGGCCAAACACCGGAATCGTTGCATAGGAGAAATCTAGTTGTAGTGTCCCTTTCAACTTCGCTACCCAAGACCTGGAAAGAAGCATGCCAAACCTGGGAGGAATATCTGCTACAACAACATCCATCAACACATTCTTCATTGGGAGCTGATCCAGACTCACAACGAAGTCTTTGATGAGCCCTATACATCTTACTCTGCTGGAATCAAATGAATAGAGATCATGGTAATGTCGGGTGATGTCCAAACCTAGCTTATCCATGATAGTCTTGGGCATGAGATTGTGAGAAGCTCTGGAATCGAACATGGCGTTATGTAACACAAAATCATGCAATCTTAAATTGATATAAAAAGGTGGCACATCACTATCAGGAGACTCACCATTCGATGCTGGCCCGAAAATCATTTCAGGTTGATCATCTTCGACATTCACCATGTCGGACATTGGGTCCAAATTCAATATTTTAGATACTTGCCCTCTATAACTGTTGTTCCTTAATATTTCAATCAAGGGAATGGATAATTTTAATTTAGAAATCTCATTCTCTAAATTAAAAGCGGGAATCTTTTCTACCTCTTTGACTGGGATTTCTTTCCTTTCCTTTTCTTTCGATGCTACTTGTGATGTGATTGTTCTACTAATGGGGATTTGCTGCTATCCGGATCAACCGCCTCCTTTCCTTTCCTTTGTGCAACTGATGAATCATTCTTTGATGCTTCAACATCCTTCCTTTTTTGAATTGGTTTGACTGACACATCTCTGTTTCTAAGTGAATATCACTGCTGCTGGGCAAACAGAGCATTCATATAGCCTCTTTGGTAGTCATCTGATTCTTCCTCCAAGACAGTGTCATTTGCTAGAATCAAATCTACATCTTTGTGTACAGCCGAACTCTCTGCATACTCCTCATCCTCTGTGAGATAAATAGGCAAATCATCCAGAGTAAAGAGGTGGTTTTCTTCACCTATTATATTTCTGTCCTCATCTGACTCTGGTCTATGCACAAAATTTTGCTGCAAAGGTGGTTGTACTAGCTGCTGTGATGTTTACACTTGGGCTCGCTGATCTCTCTATCTTATTCTATATTGTGGCTGTTGCTGACCACGGAAGTTAGGATTTCTAACTTGTGGCTCCGGTTTGTCAAGTTTCACCCTTTCAAGCATCTGCTCTAGCTTCCAAAGTAGTTGATCTACTGAGGAAGATTCTTCTTTTACGATGACCTTCTTTTCTACCTTTGCTCTAGCTCTTTTGGTCAGTAGATTTGCTTCAACGCTGACCACTATCTTCTACATGTCTTCCATTGTGGCTGGTTCACTCTCTCTTAATTGATAAGCCATGTCAGCATCAAAACCATCCGGAAACTTCACCATGGCTAGCCCCACAGGTGGCCTTAGATGATCTGGAATTTCATTATAAACTGAATTGAATGTAATGCAGTAGTCTTGGACCAACTAAGCAACGTTTCGTTTGATTTGCTCAAATTCGGCCAGAATTTGCAGAGGATTATTTTTCACTTCCCAGCAGTTTAAAAATTGTCTTTGTAGGTTGGCCAAGGTAGCGATACATGCCGCCGGCAAACCTTTGAAACATTTCCTCACTTCACCTGCAAATGTTTGTACAAAGATTCTCATTGCCACATTCTCTGCATCGATCTCATGAAGTTCATATAAGTCTGCCATTATGTCCACATGTTGTTGAGCAGTAATGCTGTTAGGAGTGCCATCAAAATGCGAGATTTTGCTTTGATAATCTGCGGGCATATCATCTAAAACTTGAGGCAGAACAAGATGTGCAAAATGGGCAGCCATCACTCTTGGTGGATTTGGCCTTGGAGGTGTTGGAGGAGTGTGCACAGTTTGTAGGGGCTAGCAATTGGAGTTTGAAGCTGTGCTACAATGTAATTATCAATTGACCAGTTAGCCCTTTCCGTCTCCAAGTCTACAAGAAACTATGGATTGTGGACAGTAGAGTCAACCGCCCTTTCGAATTTGGTCTCAAACAATGATAGTTGAAACTGCTCATCAAAATCTAGCTCTTCAAGATACTAAAAAATGTCAGGGCATGAATGGGATTTCAACACGGGAGACATAGAGCTTTCTTGACGACAAAGTCTCGGAATCATATTGGGATTTTCGCAGATGTGCAGAGGATCTGGGTCTAGATTAGCTCTGGTATATCTTCCAGAAGCCATCGTGCTATTAAGAAAAGTCAAAGGACACAACCAACTCACTCAGCCTATCAAATCCTAAACTTATCATCTAGAAGCTTAGAATTGTCAAGAAGTAAGGGGAGTAATTTCATTCCCCAGTGGAGTCGCCACTATTTTAGCACCTAAATTTGCCTTAGGCTGAAGGAAGGCAAAATTCAGGGTAACCACAAACCATGCTTAGTCTGGTAGCTAGCCTTACTAGAATAGGAGAGGCCTCTCCCCATGTCACACTCAGTGAATAGATAAGTGATATGGCCTGAGATGACTTATAGTGAAATATTGATTTAGGCTAGTAAATGAATATGGAAATAAGAAACAAATTTTTGATAAATGACTGAGTTTCTTGGATGTATGGGACAAATGAACAATAATGAGCAGAGAATTTAATACAAAGGCACAGATTACTTCGTGAGGCAAGACAGGCGGAAAGTCTAGCAATTTAATTTGAAGTAATGCGGAACGGAAAGATTGTTTAGGAGGGTGAAAAAGGCATAAACACATGAATCCTTTTCATCAGAAAGAAGAACACATACGTGAAACTTTCCCACAGGTAGACCAATAAATATGAATTATACCTTATCTTACTTAGAAAATTTCACTGGAAATGAAGATTAAATGAACTGTGAAACATAATGAAATACATATGAAACATAAATAGACGCATTTTCTACACTCAAAACCACATGAATCTCATGAAACAGAGCCGCTGCCTTTCATTAATCCTCTGTCAAAATATACAATGAAGAACTGAGTTTCTCTCCCACAGTCTCCCAGAAACTACAAGCAACCAACCCTTTGCAAATGGTTTGCATACAATAAATAGACTATTCCATGAGAAAATAGAACGACCAAGAGTTGGGGAGTTTTTCAAATCATTACAAAATGGATATGGAAAGCCAACCATTAGTTACAGGTGCAATGTTACCAAAATGACAAATGGCTTAGGTGACTGCTCGCCTTCCTTTGCCACTTGGATAGAAGCCATCCTCTAATGAAAATACTTTAAATTTACCCTTAGGTGCCGAAAATAGTGAAATGTAGATGAGCGGGCCCACTTGGAGAAAGTTGTGAATCCAAATGTCACGAAGCGGAAATGATTTGGATTTTTTTCTATATGTGCCACGCCCAAATCTATATGCACCGCGTCACTTTGAAGGCTACTTTGAGGTACCTATAGGAGCCCAAATTGTGCCCAAGTCTACTTGTTGGAAAGCCTGACCTGTCTAATTTCCAACCCAAGTGGAATTTCTGAATTTGGTGCTCATTTTCCCCTCCAAATATTCATTCTCCCAAGACTGATTCTTGTGTGTCAAAATAGGGGCAGAGAGGTCATTTTTTTGGGTGTTTTTGACCTCCTGGAGACTCAAATCATGCCCAAATTTCTTATCCTTGCACCAGTAGTCGTGATTTTGCATGCTGAATCCAAAAATGCAAGCCATTTGTGATTTGGAGCTCCCAATCCTAAGCAAGGAGAAAAAACCTGTGTTGTGACCAAAAATTTGCCATGTGACCAAAATTGGAGGTTCTCTAAGAGGTACTATGCTGGGCCACAGAGGCTTCAGCCAAGATTTGAAGCAGATATTTCTCTTTTTGCCTCTTTTGCCTCTTTGTCGCTTTGCTCAATTTTGCCTTCAAACTCCTTATCTAAACCTTTGAACTCATGTTCCGTTCCCTATAATGATAAACCATCCACCTCAGTATGGTTTTGTCCCTGGCAGCCTTCTCCAGCAGTCTCTCAAAGTGGATGTTGATGCGCTCGAGCCAAGACTAACGGTCATTGTTAATCTCTTGCTCCAAGGGAGTGATATCGATCCTCCTATGCTGGGTAGCTTGTGATTCTCATGGATTCTTTGCAGCTCCATGATCGCATGCTGGTCCTCAAACTATTTGTTCCTCTGCTCCAAATACCTGATAATCCATTTGGCCCTCTCCAAATTCGGTGACAAGTGTTGGATTTCCATTTTCTGCTCCTGGATGGTCCTCCTAAGTTTGGCACTCTCCATATCTGCATCATCATCATGAATGAGGATGAAGTTAGTCTCTTTCTCACCTGATGGCCCCTCGTCATGCATGGGCCTCTTTCCCTTGTCCTGTACCTATGTTGTCGATGTCGGAAGCAAGGCCCCTTCCACCCCAGGTGGAGATAACACTCGCTTTGCTGCTGCAAACAAATGCATACTGCCTCTCTGATAGGTGATGAACACTAGCATAGTAGTGGTCTCCTGGCACTCATACCGATGAGAAGGACCACCTATCTCATGTTCTGCCTTTGATAATACCTGTGAAGTGCTGAAGAGGTCACGGGAGATGAAGTCCTCCCAAGCAACGCCCTACAATCCCAACTGATGATCCACCAAAATCCAGATAAGAGCAAAGTGATAAACACTGTTAAGTTGCTGCTGAGGGGTCTTGTGCTCTATGAAGGTGTTCATCCTCTCTATGTTCCTACAAATGAAAAATGGGAGGTTCATCATCCGTACCCTGGTAAAGTGCTTGAGCAACCTGATGTGGTAGGCATATAGACGAGAGAACCTCCCCTCACAGCTGAAGTACTTCATGATCAATTGCATGAGCAGAGCATATTTATCTTTCAAATATCTGAATGGAAAGACTCTTGTGAGCTGCCTCAAGAAACTGGCCTTAATGTAAGGCTCATAATGTTGCCTATCCACCTTCTGTTCCTTGTGCCACTGTTCTCCAACATTTGGTATGCCGGTTGCTAATGAGATAGTTTCGGGTGTCAATGTGAAGGTGACCTCAACCAAGATAGAGTGACCTCCATGTAGGTGGAGCAAAAAAAGATGGGCCAACTCATGATGAATTCTAACATTAGCCACCCTTTGACAAAATTCAAAACATGATAGATGCTGGAAGCATGACATAGCAAGAGGGCATGCCTGCAATTCATTGAGGGTGGTTGGCTCATCCCTAACATGTTTGTCACTCTTGTGATGTCTCCTGGGAGCTTGTTCTTCTGAGGATGAATCACTTTGTGTTTCCATCTCATATTCCGATGAATGCTCAGATTCCATGACTGTTGTGTGTACTGTACTTGGGCTGCCCTTTGATGATGGTATGAAACTAGGTGTTGTTGTGATATCTGCCACCAACGGGAATAATGAAAAAAAAAAGGAGTATTAAGAGAACAATAATATGATGGGAATAGGGGTTATGGGGAGAAGTTTTGTTGAGGGATATGTAGGAGGGTTTGGGGATTTGATAAGGTAGGGTTTTGGGGTTTCGATAAGGCAGGGTTTTGGGGTTTTATAGCTGACAAATGAGTGGAGGGGATAGGGAGTAGGGGTTTAGTAGTGTTTTAGGGTAGGGATAATAGGGAAAAAATGGGATAAGGGGGAAGGGAAAAAATGGACAGAAGAGGAAAAAATGAGAGGGAGGAAGAGCCTTGGCATCAATACCACAAGTTTACAACCCTAGAAACAAAGGCTTTGATGTTTTTTTTAGTGGTTGGTTTTATGAGTTTTTTGTTGCAATTATACATAGCCATGAACCACCATAACCTTCACACAAATTTGATGAGCAAGCCAAGAGACAAACCCTACTTGGCAATTAGAAGGAATTCCAGAAAATTTGATGCAATTGGGAACAATTTCGGGCCTCTAAGGGTGTGCGTCGTGCAACAAACCCAGTGCAATGCGCTCTTTATATGTGTCGCACCCTTGTAAACTTTGCACTATGGGGTGGCTATGTGTGCGTCGTGCTCTGTATGTGCGTCGCGCCCCTCTTTGTGTGCGCCGCGCTCCTGAAAATGACTCCAACTTCACTCCAAATGCGTGCTTTGCTCTCTCAACGCTTTGTAATGTTTCTCTATGACCTTGATTTGCACAATGTCTTGAATTCTTGTGGAAACTTGTATATAAAGACTTTGAAGTCACGGGTTCAATTTTTCTTCTCCAAAAACCCACTTTGCTAATGTTTCATTTTGGCTTTCTTCACTAAGTTAATGCAACATTGAATTTTACTTTTCCCTTTGCATTTTTAGCTAGAATGATGAAATTTTCGGCACTCTTTGTGGGGGTTGCATGATGGGGCATTTGGTCACGGAAACCATGACTACACCTGAAGAAATCAATTGGAGACGTTTTTTGAAAATTATCACAAATGGCACACTGTTTGACTTTTCTTCAAAATAGAGTTTTGAAGAACAGTCGTAATCTATCAACATGACGATGAGAATATCTGAATCATAACTTTGTAAGGGCCTCACTCTAGCCTGCATGGCTTTATTGGTCATGGTTGAAGACCAAATTGAATAATCCCTAGACCTAATGACTGAAAATGACTTTCATCCATTAAAAAAAATCGAACATTAACTGTCATGGACTTTAGTGAACTTTGACAAAAAACCTAAGCCAGCAGGTGCCAGAAATGAAGGGAACTGACTAACAAGACCTTTTCCGTCAGATTATGGCATGCCCTTAGCGGAATGCAACTGAGTGAATGGAGCGGGACCCCTAAAATGAAATGCGGAAAGAGTTTTAATCTCTGACGGAGGACTAACAAGACCGATTCTAACTGATCCTCATAGCTTCCAATAGGGTAGTACTGCCCCTTGATGGCCTCTCAAAATGAATCCCGAGTCAATACAGCTGAAAGCAATGAGACTATATTCATCCTTCTACTCACAGTAGGTTTCCCACCAGTCCTTGACATGGGGGGCTGCTTTGAGAAGAGCGAAAATAATATTTTCTCAATTGGAAAAATCATGAACAGAAAACTAACCCTCTAGCCGATTTAACCATTTATCCACGGCATCTGCGTCTGTCTAACCCTCAAATATGGGGATTTCAAAATTAACTTGTACCTTAAATGGTGTGGCATTTCCAGAGTAGTTTTTGGAAGCCGATGTGTCACCTCTGGGTAACCGCTGAAGGATCTGGGTGAAGTTGTCCATCATCGCATTCCTTTGTCACTCGAGGGCTTCTTCAAGCAAGATTTTGATAAGATCTCCGGTCCCCTCATCTTTCATTTGATCTGCCATGGGAGGCCATCGGGATTTGCGAGGCTGGTCTTGTAAAGGTTCGACCAGTTCAAGAACTAACTCCTTATATCCTGACCTCATTGGGGACATGCTTAGAAAAACAGAGAAAAAGCAAACCGCTCTGATACCACTGATCCATATTTAAACAAGAGTGCAACAAATTATAGGGATAACCATAAACACAGAGATGCAGCGGAAATAATACTTCATTTCATTAATGTAAAATACTGAAATATGCTTACAAATAGAGTTCGAAATAAACTTGCTAGGGCGATGGTAGCTTATCTCTGAGAAGAGATGTGGTGGCTACATGCCTTTGAACTCTGTTATAGTGAGGCTCGAAGGCCTATTTATTTTTGAGAAACAATGGAAACCCCTTAACATTCCAAACCCTAACCCTAGAAGATGAAACGCCAAACTATGGGACCCGTTCGGGTAAATTGGTACATCAACTTCCTGGGGTTGTAACCTTGGCCTACGATCTCCGTTTAACGCGCACAGTATCTTGTTATAAAGATCTATCCAAGAGCTGCAACTTTGTGAAGAGAAACATTAGTCCATGGACCCATGTTGCTCCCATTTTTCCCAAAAAACGTCGTTTAGGGCCTCAAAAAGACTCCGAAAGTTCACGACACGAAAAACTGCTAAAAATAGTGAACTGCGCTACAATTAAGGAAACTGAAAAGCTGAAAGAAACAGTGGTGGGGGTCAAAGTGGATTTGGCAGGTGGCCACCAATATCCACCTGGATCATTCCTCCTCCCTTAGGAAGAAATGGTCCCCCTTGCGTTGAGTTCCTCCATGCAATGAGGAAACTTCTGTTGAACTTGGTGCCTGGTGAGCCACTTGCCCTAGTGAAGGAGTTGGCCTGCTTTGACAACTCGATACAATTGGATATTATGCTGGAGAGTGTACTTGATCTGTGTGTCCATGATTCGATCAACTGTAGCTTGTTCCATGTAATCTGGATTTAACTCTGTGGGTTTGAGTTATTTTGCAATGTCGAATGTGTCTAGCAATGGCGGAAAGTATGGCCGAAGGCGATCCACATTGAACACTAGGTGCAAGCCAAGGAATGGGGGAATGTTGATCTCAAATTCATTGTCTCTCACAACCTTGGTAATGGTGTAAGGACCATATTGGAGTGTTCTGAGTTTTCGATAGGCTCCAGTAAGGCTTTCTTTTTGCAAATGCAACCAGACTTTGTTGCCCACCTGAAACTTATGTGGCACTCGATGTTCATCATGTCACTGCTTGTACTTGGCATTTGATTTCTCCAGAATGTAATGGACCTGCTGGGGAATATGTTGGATGTGCTCAATGAAGTTGTTTGCCTTATCTATTTCAGACTGGACATGACCCGAATTTGTCTGAGTAGCTATAATGGCATGGCCACATATATGGGACATAGTGGCTGGAATCCCAAGCCCACCTGAAAAGGGTTATCTCCAGTTGAGCTGTGGAGAGCCCGATTGTAGCTGTGTTGAACATAAGGGAGGCTCTCATCCCATGTGTGTGGATGCTTTGAGTTGTACATGCACAGAATGTGTACGATCATCCTGTTGACAACCTCTATCTAGCCATCAGTTTGAGGATGGAAGGCCATGGACTTAGTGAGTTTGGTCTCGAGCATCGACTAGAGACAGGACCAAAATGTACTGAGAAGCCTGCTATCCCAATATAAGATGATAGAATATGAGATCCCAAAGTGTACCCACACTCGTTCAAAGAAGAGTTTAGCAGTGGCTTCTGTTGTGATATTCATCTTACAGGTAGCCATAATGGCCATCTTCGAGAACTTGTCGACAACCACAAAAACACAGTCGCTTCCATGCTTAATAGAAGGAAGGCCTAACACGTAATCCATGGAGATGGATTCCCAAGGTTGACTAGGGGTAGGTAGTGGGGTATAGAGGCCTTACTTCTTGATGGTTGATTTGGCAATGGCATAGGCAGTGCATGATCTGATGTACTTCCCGATATCCTGTCGAAGATTCAGCCAATAGAAATACTTCTGCAGTACTGCCACCATTTTCTCGACCCTGAAATGTCCAACAACTCGACTGTAGTGTGCTTCCCAAATCATCTTGGCATGCTCGCTTGAAGGAACAAAATGGTGACCCAGGTGGCATAACAAGGCATCCTGGAGGTGAAAATCTGGAACATGCTAACCCTCCAAGAGTGTTTGGTATGTGTGGCCAAATTCTGGGTTGCTTTTGTAGAGAAGTGACCAATTAGAAGTCTCGTGCCCACAAGATTTGAGCACAGTGGTTAACGCCATGATCGATGGTTGACTGAGGCAATCTGTAACATTATTGGTGCTACCCTTCTTATACTTCATATTCAAATGGCACTGTTGCAGGTATGTGGACAACTTTTGATGGAGATCATTCTACAATTTCCCTTGGGTCTATATGAACTACATGGGTTGGTGGTCTGTGTGGATAATGGTTTCCTTCCCCAAAATGTAATGCTTCCATTGTTAATACGCCTGCACAATGGAATACATCTCTTTGTCATAAGTGGGATACTTCTGGACTGTGTCTGAAAGTGTTTCACTCTGATATGCCACTGGATGCTCATGTTGAGTGAGGACTTCTGCAATAATATAGTCAGAGGCATCTATCTCGACCTCAAATGGTTATTGCAAGTCTGATAATGCGAGCACTGGTGCCATGCAGAGGTGAACTCTCAACTCTGTGAATGCCTTCTGTTGAGATTCAGACCAAAAGAATTTTTCTTTCGCTCCTCCCTTAGTGACTTGACTCAAGGGCAAAGTGATATGAGAAAATACCAACACGAACTTGTGGTAGAAGTTCGCAGTGGTAGAAGTTGGCAAGACCTAGAAAGTTCTGAAGCTCTGTCAGAGTGGTTGGAGATGGCCAATCTCAAATGACTTGGATATTTGATGGATCCACATGTACCCCCTATTCATCAATAATGTATCCTAGATACTGAACCTGGGTCATGCCAAAAGTGCATTTCTCCAAATTGGCACATAACTTATGTTGCCGTAGTGTTTGGAGAACCTGTTAGATGTGGTGGAGATGTTCTTCCCAACTCTAGCTAAAGATCAGGATGTCACCCAAGTATACCACTACAAATGAGTTGGTGAATGGCTGCAAGATGTCATCCATTAGCCTCATGAAGGTTACAAGATCATTCGTCAATCTAAAAGGAATCAACAACCATTCAAAAAGGCCCTCCTTCACTTCGAAGGTTGTCTTCCACACATCGAAGGGTTTGATTGGTACCTGGTGATATCCTAACTTCAAATTCATCTTGCTGAGATATTTTGTCCCCTTCAGTTGGTCCAAGAGGTCATCAAACCATGAGATCGGGTACCTATTACGAACAATGATCTTTCTTAGCACCTGATAGTCAATAAAGAGTCTCCAAGTCCCATCCTTCTTCTGTACCAACACGATCATGCTCCCACAGGCTGATGAACTTGGACGGATGTGACTTTTCTGTAGCAGCTCCTGAATCTAAATCTTGATTTCATCATTCTCCATAACAAAGCATTCATAGATTGGTCCTTTGGGCAGCGGTGCACCTGGGGTCATATCGATGGAGTGCTTGACCTAACAATGTAAAGGAACCCATGCGGGGGAGGTGAAGATATCCTCGTACTCCTCCACAAACTTGTCCATCTGTAGTTGTCATGTAGAGGGGCCCTATCTGGAGGTCGTGGCCACCATCTTCTTTGTTACTTGACTGCGTATCATTAGGAAAACAAATTTCTCGGTTTTGGAAATGAGCTTACTAAATTGTTTTGCAGTAATCAAAGAGATGGCGGTAGGCAGTGCTACCTCTGGTATCCTGTACAACCTATTTCCCAAAATAACAATAACAACATAGGGCCTTGATTCATACACTGCATGTTGCTTCCACAGGTAAGGTTTTCCTAATAATACATCACAAACTTCAAGGGCAGCAATGTCACACAATACCTCATCTGTGAAGGGCTTGATGTTGTATGGAAGGTGACATTGCTAGCTCACGCGAAGATCTCGTCCTTGGTGAAGCCACCTTATGGTGTACGGTTGGGGATGTGCTATAGTTGGTAAGCCTAGCCACTTCACGACCTCTACCAAAATGAGGTTCTTTTGGCTCCCACTATCGATAATGAACTATAATGGGGACCCTTTACCCACATTTGGGAGTGGAATAGATGCTCCTCTTCCTCTGGATCTTCGGGTTCCTCCTTCTGAATCTTCGTGGTGGCAACAATGGCATTGGGCTCTACATCAATAATCTGCTTCCCTTTGTCATTCCCCTTGTCAGGTTCTGACTTAGAGTCAGAACATGCATCTGATTCAGAAACCTTTAGCTCGGGCACTGGTGGCTGTTTCGCTCGACACTCACTTGTGTTGTGAGTAGAGCTCTTATGGAACTCACACCACAATCCTGTGTCCTTTTTCAGCTTCACAACGTTGTTCTTTGCTTACAGCTTTGGCAGGTTCTCTTAGGCCGCCTTGCCTTGGCTTTGTCCTTTGTTCTACGGCTTGGGGCACCTTTCCCTTGGTTCGGATTCGCAGATCCAAAGGCTCGCTTCTTCTGTTTAAAATTTTGTTCGACCTTGACGACATATCGGTATGCTATGCCAAGCGAGGGGATGTTTAGGAATTCTATTTCTCCCTAGACGTACTTGTGTAGGTAGCTACGGTATTTGAGTATGAAATGCTACTCGGAATCCTTGATACCCAACTTTGTGTGAAGGGTATGGAAAATATTGGTAAACTCCAGCACGTCTTGGTCCCTTCCCTGCTGCAGTGTGGTCCACTTTATATATTGATCCTCATAGCTTCCAACAGCATAGTACTACCCCTTGATGGCCTCTCAAAATGAATCCCTAGTGTGTGCGACTAAAAACAATGAGCCTGTACTTTCATCCCTCTACTCGTAGAAGGTTTCCCACCAGTCCTTGACGTGGGGGGCTGCTTTGAGAAGAGCAAAAATAATCTTTTCTCAACTGGAAAAATCATGAACATAAAAATAACCCTCTATAAAATTTAACCATTTATTAACGGCATCTACTTCTATCTAACCCTTGAATATGCGGATTTCAAAATTAACTTGTACCTTAAACGGTGTGGCATTTCCAGAGTAGCTGTTGGAAGCCGATGTGTCACCCCTTGGTAGCCGCTGAAGGATCTGGGAAAAGTTGTCCATCATAACGTTCCTTTGTCACTCGAGGGCTTCTTCGAGAACCATTTTGATAGGATCTACTACCCCCTCGTCTTTCTTTTCATCTGCCATGGGATGCTGTCTGGGTTCGCGAGGATGGTCTGGCAAAGGTTCGACCAGTTCAAGCGCTAACTCCTTATATCCTGACCTCATCAGGGACATGCAACGAAAAACAGAGAAAAAGCAGATCACTCTCATACCATTGGTCCAGATTTAAATAGGAACGTAACAAATTATGGGGATAACCATAAACACAGAGTTGCAGGGGAAATAATCCTTCATTTCAATAATGTAAAATACTGAAATATGCTTACAAACAGAGTTGGAAATAAATCAGCTAGGGTGATGGTAGCTTATCTCTGACAAGAGACGTGGCGGCTACATGCCTTTAAACTCTATTATAATGAGGCTCAAAGGCCTATTTATTGTTGGGAAACAATGGAAAACCCTTAACATTCCAAAACCTAACCCTAGAAGTTGAAGTGCCAAACTATGGGCCCTGTTTGGGTAAACTGGTACATCAACTTCCTGGGGTTGTAACTTTGGCATACGATCTTCGTTTGACCCACACAGTATCTCGTTAGAAAGATCTCTCAGAGAACGACAACTTTGGGAAGGGAAACATTGGTTAATTAACTCATGTTACTCCCAGGTTTCCCAAAAGCGTCATTTAGGGCCTCAAAACGGCTCTGGAAGTTCAGGACTTGAAAAACTGCTAAAAATAGTAAACTGGGCTACAGTTAAGGAAACTGAAAAGCTGAAAGAAACACTGGTGGGGGTCCAAGAGGATTTGGCAGGTGGCCACCAATATCCACCTGGATCATTCCTCCCCCCTTAAGAACCAATGGTCCCGATTGCGTTGAGTTCCTCCATGAGATGAGGAAACTTCTGTTGAACTTGGTGCCTGGTGAGCCACTTGCCCTGGTGAAGGAGTTGGCCTGCTTTGACAACTTGATAAAATTTGATATTATGTTGGTGAGTGTGCTTGATCTGTGTGTCCATGATCCGATCAGCTGTATCTTGTTCCATGCAATTTGGATTTAACTCTATGGGTGTGAGCTGTTCTGCAATGTTGGATGTGTCTAGTAATGGTGGAAAGTATGGCTGAAGGCGGTCCACTTTGAACACTAGGTATAGGCCAAGGAATGGGGGAATGCTGAGCTCAAATGTATTGTCTCCCATAGCCTTGGTAATGGTGTAAGGATCATATTGGAGTGGTCTAAGTTTCTGATAGGCTCCAGTAAGGCATTCTTTTGGCAAATGCAACAAGACTTTGTCACCCACTTAAACTTGTGCAGCACCCGATGTTGATCATGTCACTGCCTGTAATTGGCATTTGATTTCTCTAGAATTTCATGGACCTACTGGAGAATATGTTGGATGTGCTCAATGAAGCTATTTTCCTTATCTGTTTCAGACTGGACATGACCCGAATTTGTGTGAGTAACTGTAAATGGCATGGCCACATCAATGGGACATAGTGGCTGGAATCCCAAGCCCACCTGAAAAGGGTTTTGGCCAGTTGAGCTGTGGAGAGCTTGGTTGTACTTGTGCTGAACATAGGAGAGGCTCTCATCCCATGTGCCTGGATGCTTTGAGTTGTACATGCATAGAATGTGTACAATCATCCCGTTGACAACCTCTGTCTGGCCATCAGTTTGAGGATGGAAGGCTATGGACTTAGTGAGTTTGGTGTTGAGCATCAACTAGAGACAGGATCAAAATGTACTGAGAAACCTGCTATCTCAATCTGAGATGATAGACTGTGGGATCCCAAAGTGTATCCACACTCGTTGAAAGAAGAGTTTAGCAATGGCTTCTACTGTGATATTCTTCTTGTAGGCAGCCATAATGGCCATCTTCAAGAACCTGTCGACAACCACAAAATCACACTTGTTTCCATGCTTAGTGGAAGGAAGGCCTAACATGTAATCCATGGAGATGGATTCCCAAGGTCAACTAGGGGTAGGTAGTGGGGTATAGAGGCCTTGCTTCTTAATGGTCGGTTTGAAAATGGTGTAGGCAACATATGATCTGATGTACTTCCCAACATCCTGTCCAAGATTCAGCCAATAAAAATACATTTGCAGTACTGCCACCATTCTCTTGACCCCAAAATGTCCAGTAGTACAACTATAGTGTGCTTCCCAAATCATCTTGGCACACTCGCTTGAAGGAACACAAAGGTGACCTAGGTGGCATAACAAGGCACCCTGGAGGTGAAAATTTTGAACATGCTGACCCTCCAAGAGTTATTGGTATGTGTGGCCGAATTCTTGGTCACTTTTGTAGAGAAGTGGCCAATCAAAAGTCTCATGCCCACAAGAGTTGAGCACAGTGGTTAATGGCCATGATCGGTGGTCGAATGAGGCAATTTGCAACATTATTTGTGCTACCCTTCTTATACTTGATATTCAAATGGAACTGTTTTAGGTATGTGGACCACTTCTGGTGCCGATCATTCTGCAATTTCCCTTGCGTCTGTATGAACTGCAGGGGTCAGTGGTCTGTGTGGATGACCGTTTCCTTCCCAAAAATGTAATTCTTCCATTGTCGACAGGCCTGCACAATGGGATACATCTCTTTGTCATAAGTGGGATACTTCCAGACTGTGTCTGAAAGCGTCTCACTATGATATGCCACTAGATGCCTGTGTTGAGTGATGACTGCCCCAATAGCATAGTTAGAGGCATCTGTCTCGACCTCAAATGGTTGTTGCAAGTTTGGTAATGTGAGCACTAGTGTTGTGCAGAGGCGATCTTTCAACTCTATGAATTCCTTCTTTTGAGATTTAGACCAAAAGAATTTTGCTTTCGCTCCTCCCTTGGTGACTTCACTCAGGGGCCAAGTGATATGAGAAAATCCCAACACGAACCTGCGGTAGAAGTTGGCAAGACCTAGAATGCTATGAAGCTATGTTAGAGTGGTTGGAGATGGCCAATCTCGAATGACTTGGATCTTGGATGGATCCACATGTACCCCCTGTTCATCAATAATGTATTCTAGATACTAAACCTGGGTCATGCCAAAAGTGCATTTCTCCAAATTGGCACATAACTTGTGTTGCCGCAGTGTTTGGAGAACCCGTCAAATATGGTGGAGATGTTTTTCCCAACTCTGGCTAAAGATCAGGATGTCATCCAAGTATACCTCTACAAATGAGTTGGTGAATGGCCGCAAGATGTCAACCATTAGTCTCATGAAGGTTGCAAGAGCATTTTTTAATCCGAAAGGCATAACGAACCATTTGAAAAGGCCCTCCTTGGCTTTGAAGGTAGTTTTCCACACATCGGAGGGTTCAATTGATACCTAGCGATCTCCTGAATTCAAATCGATCTTGCTGAAATATTTTGTCCCCTTCAGTTGGTCTAAGAGATCATCATCAATCCATGGGATCAAGTACCTATTACGGACAGTGATATTGTTTAGCACCTGATAGTCAATACAAAGTCTCCAAGTCCCATCCTTCTTCTGTACGAACACGATCGGGATACCACAAGGCGATGGTCTTGGATGGATGTGACCTTTCTGTAGCAGCTCCTGAATCTGCTTCTTGATTTCATCATTCTCCAAAATAGAGTGCTGATACATTGGTCCATTGGGCAGCGGCATACCTCAGGTCAGATCGATGGAGTGCTTGACCTGATAGTGTAGAGGAACCCCTGTAGGGGACGTGAAGATATCCTCGTACTCCTCCATGACCTTGTCCATCTGTAGTTGTCATACAGAGGGGCCCTGTCTCAAGGTCATGGCCACCATCTTCTTTGTTCCTTGAGGGCATATCATTAGGAAAACAAATTTCTTGATTTTGGGAATGAGCTTACTACATTGTTTGGCAGTAATTAAAGAGATGGTGGTAGGCGGTGCTACCTCCAGTATCCTATACAACTTATTTCCCAAAGTAATAATAACAGCATGGGGCCTTGATTCATACAAAGCATGTCACTTCCACAAGTAAGGTTGTCTTAATAATACATCACAAACTTCAAGGGGAGCAATGTCACACAATACCTCATCCGTCAAGGGCTTTATGTTGTATGGAAGGCGACATTACTAGCTCACGCGAAGATCACGTCCTCGGTGAAGCCACCCAATGGTGTATGGTTGGGGATCTATTATGGTTGGTAAGCCTAGAGACTTCATGACCTCTACCGAAATGAGGTTCTTTTGGCTTCTACTGTCGACAATGAACTATAGCAGGGAGCTCTTTACCCACATCTAGGAGTGGAAGAAATGCTCCTCCTCCTCTAGATCTTCGGGTTCCTCCTTCTGGATATTCGTGGTGGTAACGATGGAATTGGGCTCTGCATCGATAATCTACTTCCCTTTGTCATTCCCCTTATCAGGTTCTAACTCAGAGTCGGAACATGCATCTGATTCTGAAACCTTTAGCTCAGCCACCAGTGATTGTTTCGCCCGACACTCACTTGTGTTGTGAGTGGAGCTCTTATGGAACTCACATCACTTTCCTTTGTCCTTTTTTGGCTTCACGGTGCTGTTCTTTGCTTGCAGCTTTGGCGAGTTTTCTTGGGCCATCCCGCCTTGGATTTGTCCTTTGTTCTGTGGTTTGAAGGCACCTTTCCCTTGCTTCAAATTTGCATATCCAAAGTCTCACTTCTTCTGTTTAAATTTTTTTTCAACCTTGACGGAATATCAGTACGTTGTGCCAAGCGAGGGGATGTTTAGGAATTATATTTCTTCCTGGATGTACTTGTGCAAGTAGCCGCGGTATTTGAGTATCAAAGGCTACTCTGAATCCTTGATACCCAACTTTGTTCGAAGGGTATGGAAAATATTGGTAAACTCCGACATGTCTTGGTCCCTTCCCTGCCACAACGTGGTCCACTTTATGTATTGATCCTCATAGCTTCCGACAGGGTTGTACTGCCCCTTGATGGCCTCTTGAAATGAATCCCAAGTGGGTGTGGCTGAAAACAATGAGCCTGTACTTTCATCCTTCTGCTCGCAGTAGGTTTCCCACCAGTCCTTGACGTGGGGGTCTGCTTTGAGAAGAGCGAAAATAATATTTTCTCGATTGGAAAAATCATGAACAGAAAAATAACCCTCTAGTAGATTTAACCATTTATTGACGACATCTACATCTATCTAACCCTCGAATATGGGGATTTAAAAATTAACTTGTATCTTAAATAGTGTGGCGTTTCCAGAGTAGCTGTTGGAAGCTGATGCGTCGCCCCTGGGTAGCCGCTGAAGGATCTGGGCGAAGTTGTCCATCATCGCATTCCTTTGTTGCTTGAGGGCTTCTTGGAGCAAGATTTTGATAGGATCTCCTACCCCCTCGTCTTTCTTTTCATCCACCATGGGAGGCCGTCAGGATTTGCGAGGCTGATCTTGCAAAGGTTCGACGAATTCAAGCCCTAACTCCTTATATCTTGACCTCATTGGGGACATGCAAAGAAAAATAGAGAAAAAGCAGACTAGTTTGATGCCACTAATCTAGATTTAAATAGGAACGCAAAAAATTATAGGGATAACCATAAACACAGAGATGCAGCAGAAATAATAGTTCATTTCATTAATGTAAAATACTGAAATATGCTTATAAAGTGATTTGGAAATAAACCAGCTAGGGCGATGGTAGCTTATCTTTGAGAAGAGATGTGGTGGTTACATGCCTCTGAACTCTATTACAATGAGGCTTGAAGGCCTATTTATTGTTGAGAAACAATGGAAAACTCTTAACATTCCAAAACCTAACCCTAGAAGATGAAATGGAAAACTGTAGGCCCTGTTTGTGTAAATTGGTACATCAACTTCTCGGGGTCGTAACTTTGGCATACGATCTTCATTTCACGTGCATAGTATCTCGTTAGAAAGATCTATCGGATAACTAGAACTTTGGGAAGAGAAACATCAATTGATGGGCCCATGTTGCTCCGAGTTTTCTCAAAATATGTCTTTTAGGGCCTCAAAACAGCTCTAGAAGTTCAAGACTCGAAAAACTGCTAAAAATATTAAACTGGGCTACAATTAAAGAAACTGAAAAGCCGAAAGAAACAGTGGTGGGGGTCCAAGTGGATTTGGTAGGTGGCCACCAATATCCACTCGGATCCTCACCATAAGGTGCAGTATCTATTTTTCATCATTGAAAATTTGTAAGTTAGTGATATTGTCATGGACATATGGTTTATAAATAACTTCTATAGAAAAACCATCCCTAAGTGGTGATAACCTAGAAACAACATTTTCTAATGCATCCGCAGTTGCGTTACATATTCTTGGAACAGATATCATAGTGAAAGCTTAAAAATTAAAAATAAAATGCCATACCTCTTGTTCATAACCTTTTAGATGTGGTAGCACATAATTAATATCATTGTGTTCCTGTCGTATGACAATTTCATAATCACCTACAACTTTGAGGATCCTAATATTGAGATCAATAGCCTTTTGTAAGCCAAAGATCAGTGCTTCATATTCTGTGGTGTTATTCATCCACTCAAATTCCAAGTGCCATGAGATCAAATATTTTATCTGTCATGGCTCTACTAAAATGCAGAGCCCTCCTCAAAATACAAAATCCAAACATCATATGTACAAGGATAATGCACTACACTAGTACTACTACTACTACTTACTGTAAAAAATTTCATTTTCGCCAATTGAACTAGAAAGGAGTTCCAACTCTATGTTAGGTGGGACTACTAAAGGCTAAGAAGGATAACACCCAATATCGGTTTATGAAAATAAATTTACAAAGATAAGATTTGTGAAAGCAGCTGGTTCATTTTTTCCCTTGAAAGGTGTGACAATGTTCTTTATGTAAGGCTATGGGTTTACCTAGATTTTGTTATTTTTTCCCTTATACAAAAGCCATAAATGTGACCATTCCGTAGAAAAATACCCTTGTATTTTTTTGGACCATTCTCTCCTCAAAAAAACACCATACAATTCCAAAATGTCCACAATTACTATATTTATACACTGGTGAACTCATTGATTAGATGATAAGCGAATAAGCACATTTACAAGTTCACATGTAGAATGGACAAGTATTTATCCCATGTGAATGGTCTATGCATCTGCCTTATCCCATTTTGAGTTAATTTTCTTAGCTACGAATAGGGGCATTACATTTACAGATGCACCGGAATCAACTAAGAAATTGTGTACATTATAATTCAAAATTTCGAACGTTAATAGAAATGAATGGAAGAGTGTATTTACATCCAATTTTAAAGTATTAAGCATAGATTCCAAGGGACCAGATGATTTACCAGATTCCTTCTATGAAGAAGTTCTGTTACCTAACGTGAGATGTTCAAGAGCATGGAAAAGCAGTTTCCATTGTCTCGTGGTCCTTTTAAGTTCAAATATTGAAATTTTCTTTCTTCATGTCTTCGATGATGTTATAATGAAGTGCAACAGACATTTTTGAAGTGTCTAGAGGAGTTTCTTTATCTTGTACATATGGAATGATGGCTTTACTTTTTTTGTTCCTGCAAGTACTTTTCATTGTAGCCACATTTCCAGACTTTCTCTGAGTGTTTTGGGTTAAGTTGATGGGTGGTGTGATCTTCCTATTGATGGTGTTGGACCCGCCAATATGTAAGGGGTTCTCCCCGGTAAGAAATCCCAATTAGACCTCAGAATGTTTCGTGTAGGAGTCCCAGCAGTGGATCGTACGGTAATGCCTTGACTACGGTTTGACACAGAAGCAAGTAAGATGTCCCCATTGGTAGTAAGCGTGAGACAGCTGTAGTAAGTCAAGGAAGGTGTATGAATGGTTCTAACAAATGGAGACTGATGTGATTGCACCCCTTGGAAACCTATGATAGCATGGAGTTAAGAAGGGAACACATGAGTAAAGATGCACCACAACATGGAAGGAAAGTTAGCTAGCAATCCAATGTGATGGTTAAACCAACATCAGGTTTCAAAAAGATTCATACATACTTATACCGAATAGCCCGTACATGCATGCATAAGAAAACAAATACATATATCATTTAGAGTAGACCAAATAGCATAGAATACAATATAACACATGCATGAAATGTGCTGGCTATGTTATATTAATAATTGTATGTTCCAGTCGTACAATACATTCATGTCCAACCACTAGTTCCAATAGCAGAGCATTACAGCCACAACCGCTTACTCGTCCAAAGAGATATACTAGCTTTTCGGAGTGGAGAAGCTAAGGCTCGTTACAATACTCTCCAAGCTCTATCTAAGATAGTCCTATCGATAGTGTGGCTAACCAAAAACATTTACAATGAGTTATGAGATTCTATTTATAGCAAAGGGTGGGGTGACCCTTGACATTCCCCTTTGTGATAGTTCATCTAAACTAATGAATATTCATCTACTCTTTGACTATTACATCCAACTATCGACACTTTAACTTGCACTTGACAAGACATTACATTACAATGCAAATGTGCCCATGTGAGACAAAATGGCTTCAGCAAGCCATGCAAGACATCACTGATGGTCCGTTGTGTTGAGACCAACTCTTTGACATGCTCATGATGATGAATGTGGTGAGCTGATGCTAGGCTTGGTCATCGTGATGGTGTGCATGCGCTGCATGGTGAAATCTTGCTGAAGTGAACTCTTACCTCTGTTGCATCCGGGTGCATTGGTATGGATCCTCCATCCAACTCATCTGCCAGCATGCACATGGTATTCTTGGGTGCAGCAGAACTCACAACACATTGATGCATATGTTATATAGGAAAATGACCTCCTCATCAACTCAAAGGACAAAGGCATTATGACTGAAGGACTGACCAAGTTCACAGGCCCAGTTTTCAATATAATGTTGTGTCAACTTGCTTTATAAAGCTTCTGAGCAAGCCTAAGGGTGCGTGAGTGCCTAAGGTTACTCTACTTTCTACCTCAGGAACAATGTTAGTGAACCTACATCAACTTCTATGGGTCAAAGGAGCGAATATACTGAGAAAATATCCCTAGATTCTCTCCTATGTAAGCTCATAAAAGTAGGGAAACATCAGAACTCAACATGTTTGGGGGAATTACTAATTCCTAATGGATTATGAAAATGCGAAAGAGCAATAAAGCATGGAAACATCATTGCTTTTCCTAATGGAACTCATGAAGGACTTGGTAACCCTATCCCTACATGATATATATGAAAGGATTGGACCATTGTGAAAGAGGTCGAACAATTTGAAAGGATTTCCTATTTGACTGTCGAGCAGAGTGTCAGACTAAGGAATCAGAAGAGGTTAAAAAGGGAGAGAGAGAGAGGAGTTGGAGGGATAAGGGAAGGTTAATGCAACAAATGGTTCTAATCAGTCTTTCTACATCACTATAGAATTGCAGTTGTGTTTTCCACTCCATGATGTTGGTAGTATAACTTGTTTATCTGACGATCTAATATATTTTAGCATGAGTGGCTTAGTTATATGTAACTAGATATCTTTTATATGTTCATGCCTTTTTTTATCAAGGTTTTATGCTATGATATTATGCTTATATTTTCTATGTGTAGGTTTTGATCTAGAGCTGACTCAAGGGTCTTCCACCTAGCTGCATTGCATTCTCTAGCAACACCACACTAAGACTCAAGGTAATAATTCCTTCTTGCTTTGATAATCATTTGTTAAAAATAGATATGCATGTATCTTTGTGACAACTATAGCTAATATCACTGTCTATTAAGGATCTCGGCAAGGTTCTTGAGGGTTTTCTACATCACCAAACACCCATGCATTAATCCCTATAGCAGGATTGGTGACTCCACTAGGGACTACACTTAGTTCCCGGTTTTTTCCTAGAAAATTCCTAGATCCCTCTTTCTTCCAGGCCTTCATGTACTTCTTCATCCCCTTTCCGACCAATCAGGACCATACAACACCCTTCTTTCAGTGCTCATCCCTAGATTTGATCCCCACTGCATATTTGTTTGAGTGTTTTTCCTCACTAACATAGGTTACTAGTGAAAATTGTTCTTTATAAAGCATTGTGCCCTCAAAGACAAAGCGTTAGTGCTGAAACTAACTCTTTGTAGCCTCTAGTACAGAGCATTAGTTAGCCATTTATTGATAAATAGCTTACCCTGTGAACTCATGGGTTGGGAAATTTGCTTGTAGAATGATCAGGGATCTGCAACTACACTTATTTGATCGATATATGTCCTGAACAAACTTCCTTTTAAAGAAAATAGCTTTAATTATTAAAGATTATGTTTTCATTAAAAGAGAAATACAAAAAAAAATTACTTTTTTCTGCTCAACTAGTTAAGTTTTGCATTATTTGGTTTCAATAGTTGTTAGCGAGCATTGAAGTTCTATTGGTTATGCTAGTGTTTTACTGAATAGGGCGCATGGAATAAACATTGATATATGAATGACTCTCCCTTTGTAGAAGCAACTTATTCATCAAAAGTGAAAATTTACAAGCATTGCTTTTACATGATTTGAGTCAAAGTCCCATATAATTTCATACTTCAACACCGCTACCGAAGACTCTAATGAAGTACATTTAAAATCTCCCTAATAAAATCAATCAAACAATATTTTTAGAGTAAACACACTTTAGTTTAGGCTAGGATCTTGGGATATGAAGTGCAAGTTAACTACCCAAGATCATACACTAAAGCTAGTGTCATTAAAGAGAGAAATCCTTATGCACTCATACTATCTGGGACCACTCCAGTAAAAGCCGAGCTAAATACGAGACAACATCAGATTGTAAGTTAAGGTAGCCCACCTTTTCTTCCATCTCCTTTGGGTATTTTGTGTATCAGGGATATCAGAGCTAAGTTGGGGACTTAGGTATCCTACCCACACAGCGTACTATCTGTGACTATGTCCCCCCCAGTAGTGTCTATGATCTAAGGTATCCTTAGTGGCCAAACTTTTAGGGACTAACACAAGGTGACTAGGGTGGGCTTCCCTGGTACCTAACACAGATGGACTTACTCTGTCTTCGGTTTTTGGGAGGGTGCTCGTCTTCATGAGAGTAACTTTCCCCTTAATATGAGGTTTGGGTGAAGGTCAATAGCAACCATAATTGTACATTTGGCCAGCTCTCTCTATTATTCATTATGATACTAGGTTTCATCTCCAGTGATTGATGCTTATAGACAGGGTCATTTCCCTCTACTTGTTGATTGATTTACTTAGTGTAGTTTTTATTTTTTATGTGCCACAGTGTTATCACGAAAACTTTAATAAACATCATTGTAAAATTTATTGAAAAAATTATCAGCCACTGTGGCTATATCTGGCCCTCATCATCAATATAGACAGTTGTTAGAACTTCCCCAACTCACTATGGAGGATCCGTTGAGCTCCAGTGAACCGGATTCCCCATCTTTAGGAAATTAGCCTCTGAGATCTCACACAGAATTAGTTTGGACATCCCACGATTCAAGCTTACTGGAGGGTTTCTTTACTAAAGTATTTCTTCCTCCATACAATCCTCCGATCATGAATCCATCAGGCCCACTCTTTGTTCTCGTTGCATTTGTACCTTTGTTGTCTTTAGTGGAAACACTTCCACCAATGTTGTCAACGACTAATGGGTCGTGGTATTTTTTAGACACTTTTGGTCCCCCACCATTTTCCCAGTCGACAATTAGTACCACACCTTTGATGGTGAACCACGCTATCCCATTTATCCTAGGTTCAAACCCTATCATGACACCCTCCATGAGTGGAACCCAGTACATTTCAGGTTCCACCCATTTTGTGTCACCCACTAGACCTTCGACAAGTGCTACATATATCGCTCCTTATAACACTCTATATAGCACAGTTACCATGGGTCCCTTGAACCAATAATATGGTTGGAATACAGCACCATTCCCAATATGCATATACCAGCCAGGAGTGTAACAATTCCCCCTCCATTTTCATGTATGCATGGTCAATCGTTGATTGACATGAACCCTCCTTATGTTAGTCAAGGACCTATGGTTAGTTATGTGGCAAGCATAAACCCTCAACAAGGTCCCAATAAATCCATGGGGGCACCCTACTCACAAAGTTAAATGATTCAGGGGAGCACTACTTATCCTAGGGGCACTTCTATCCCCCAGCCTAACAAACCCTATGGAAACCCACAATCGAATACCATACCCCAAGGCACTTACTATACGATGCAACCTATGTATAATATTGGAAACAACATGATGGGAGGACCACAAGGATCCTCAAGTCATATGTCATCGCCTTTGTCCAATTCAGGGGCATCGAACACTTTGCCTTTCTTGGAAATGCTTGATATCCCTAACTTGTACAAACTTACAAATGACCCCATCTACCATAACATACTTTGGCCACCAATCCCACATAAAATACCAACAGACATCTTGAAGTTCGAAGGGAAACAAGGGGAGGATCTGGGTACACACATCACCACCTATCATCTATGGTGTTTTTCTAACTCCATGGTGCATGATAATATCCAGCTACATCTCTTTCCCCACACCCTCACTGGCAATGCAGCCAAGTGGTACATCGAGTTACCATGCGTGTCATTCAATACCTTTGGCACTTTAGCGATGGAATTCTTAAAGCACTTCCAACTACCCATCCGCTATGAAATTGGGACAGAAATCCTCACTTCATTATGTTACAATACTGCCATCCACATCTCTAATCATATACATGAATGGAGACATAGGTGGAGGTTAGTCAAAGCTACCCTCCCAGACTATCTATTAGCCAATTGGTTCTGCAAGTCTCTACTCCCCCAAATCAATAAAGATGTCACCATAGGTGGTGTCATCACATAAGACCAATCCATTTTTCATGCCCAACACTTAGATCTAATATATTCATAGTTTAACACTTTATATGACATAATTCCCAATGCTCCCGCTACTCAACAACGTGAAGCGCATGTCGATGGGATTAACGACGCAACCTCTGGGGCTGCTGTAAAACAACTCAGTGGTCACATTTCCCAGATGTTAGTTGACCCCTCTACCAAATAGACTTCTCTTCCTACCACTATGATAAACTCTATGTCGACTACACAAAAACCCATTGGTAAGAACAAGAAGAATAAAAAAAAGACCGCACCTTCTAAAGAGCAGTCAACAAAGGAGAAAAACCCAAAGTAGAAGGATGCTACTCCCTCTGACGATGGAAAGGATAAACCTGCCATATTCCTTGCAAAATCTATGCCGAAAACCACATGACCTTGCAGGAATGCACATATTTCATTACTAAAAACAACACTAGCAGGATCCCCGTTATCCTGAATAATCCTTTCCACACTCGGGAGGAGAAACACCTTATTGCAAACCAACCCCAACCCTCACAAGGGGATAATGGATGTTCGCAACATCCTTCAATTGGTGAAGGACCATCTACAACTTACAACTTTGAAATGGTAGATCTAAAAACCAAAGCCAAATCTTATGGAGCTCTAGTCAATCATGTAGAGGAATCCTCCTCAAGTCAAAACCCACCACCGCCTAATGATCTTCATATCGAATGGTGGGTTGATGATCTTGAGATTTTCCCTCCTAAATGGGCACTTTGTTGCATAATGCACAATACATCTGCACGTGCCACCCAAAACTACAGTATTGTAGAAGATTTGGCAAAAGCGTCGTTGGATATGTCGGCGCTCGAAGTATTACAAACCTGTCCAACACAAAGGAAAGCTCTGCTTTCGGTTATTGGTGGTATCGACCCTCAGGATTCCATGCTTGCACTTTTCGACATGGAAAAATGTAAACTTCCCCTTTCACCAGCTTTCATTTCAGGTTTAAATATTTTCGAAAGGAAAATGAATACATAGAATTATCATTGATGAAGGTGCTTCAACCTGCGTAATTTCAGCTTCATGTTGGCTCACTTTGGGTTCTCGACCAACCCTATCCCCACCGTCGAACTCCCTTAAAGCTTTCGACGACCACACTTTCATCCCAAAAGGTTACCTAGCTAGCTACCCCATCACCTTGAATGGGCAAACAGTAATGGTGCACATCAAAGTTGTAGATAGAAAGCTCAACTATAATCTATTTTTGGATTATAGTTGGACTTACACCATGACTTCCATTATGTTTATGGTCTTTCACATCATCCTATTTCCATTGGATGGAAAGATAGTCACAGTGGACCAACTGTCATTTTTCATCCCTGATTATTCCCCGTTACCCAATGGGTTTGTATCCCTAGTGGGTGGTGTAGCTGACTCTTACATCAGTATCAGTACCGGTCTATTGAAGGGATCTTCCCTGATGGGTTGTTTCCCTCTTCTAACACCAACAGTTCTGCAGAAAATCAATATGGTTTCATCAATTCCTCACGAACTGACCGATCCTTGGATCCTACCAACCCCTTTAGACATTAACACTTACATAGAATAAATGTCGCTATCACCAACTGAATTGTTCAACCAGACCATTCAATCTCCATCCAAGTCTCTGGTTGCTTTGGTCATGGACAATGGTACCACCACTACTCCCATAACTACTCCTTCTTTCGATCCCCTCAATCAAGTCCTACCTACAGATGAAGCTATTAAAGAGATCATGAGCGTAGAAGAGTGACCTTGGGAGGACTTGCACTATCGTGTTTCGATATCTGATTGGGACATGATGCCTCTCTAAATCTTGTCATCTGACGCACCTGAAATCATTTTCTCACCTTATATGACTATCCAAACTTTGGACTCAGAAGGAAACATGGAAAATATTTCAAAGGCATTGCTCATCGATATTTCTATCATGACAGACATCGTAGAAAACATCCAAGTTGGAGCAGATTGAAATCCTAAAGAAATTGCAAGCCTCACCTACCTTTTTAAGGAATTCCACGATCTATCCCCTTGGTCTTACAAGGAAATGCATGGCATATAACATTATATTGTCAAGCATGAGATCAAGAAGTATCGATCATTATTTTCATGGTATTTTTCTTTCTCGTTAATCCGAAAAATCCTTGAGTCCCTTTCTTCGAGCTTGTTAAACTACCATGAAGAATATTTATCATTCTCTTTATGGTATTTTTCTTGCTCGTTAATTTGAAAAAATCTTGAGTCTCCTTCTTTAGGCTCGTTAAACTACCACGAAGAAGAACAAGCATTCTTTTTATGGTATTTTTCTTGCTTTTTAATTTGAAAAACCTCGAGTCTCCTTCTTTGGGCTAGTTAAACTACTACAAAGAAGCTATGAGCGTGTTATTTTATGGGATCTTTTCTTGCTCTTTTAACTGAAAAATCCCCAAGTTTATCATCGTCAGGCTCGTTAAACACTTATGATGACGGTCAGAGAAACTCTTTTCCCCTCTTTTTCTAGCTCACTAAACTAAGAAAGATCGATTGAGAATTCCTTTTTTTCAACTATTTTCTCATGCATAAAATTGGAAAAACCCCGAGTTCCTTCTTCAAGCTCATTAAAAACTTATTAAGAAGCTCCAAGCATTCTTTTTAGGAACTTGTCTTTCTCATTAAATCGAAAAAACCCCAAGTTCTTGTCATTGGGCTCATTAAACATTTACGATGACGATATGAGCACTTTCTTTTTTGGGACTATTTCTTGCTCTTAAATCGAAAAATCCCCAAGTTTTTCCCTTCTTCAAGCTCGTTAAATCTACAAAGAAGGAATGAGCAGTTCTTTTACCTCTTTTTCCTCGCTCACTAAACTGAAAAATATACCTTGAGTTTTCTTCATTTGACTCGTTAAAATTCGATGAAGGTATTAATTTTGTCTTCACGTGACTCATTACAATTTCACGATGAATATCAAGTTTACTCCATCTCCTCGTACTTGTAACAAAATGAGGCAAAAACTATGACAAAGGGACCACCACCCTAGATTCATTCTTTACGACCTTTTCAGACACTCTAAATATTAAAATACCACCGAGTTATCTCATTTGGACTCATTAAATTACACAGATGAAGGATAGAGTCACTCTTTTTATGATCCTTTTCAAACTCTTAAAACATGAAAAGATCGACGAGTTTGCCTATCTGGACTCATTAAACTAGTTAGATAGGGCATAGAGTTTCTCTTTTTACGGTCCTTTTCAGACTCTTAAAACATGAAAAGATCAATGAGTTTACCCTTCTGGACTCACTAAACTAGTTAGATGGGGAAAGTGGACAATACAACTGCGTTATTTTCTATATTTTGAAAGATTCTTTTGGCAGCACTCGCTCCCTTGAACATGGCATTCCCTCAAATAAACCTTCCTTGTGATGGCCTCTTAATATGAATCTTACCATCCTATGAGCTTAGCCTATATACCCCAATGTTCTTGCATCTTTATGTCCTAACACTCTTTGTTGGTCATGAGTCTAGTGCTGCATGGTTAAAATCATTTTCGTGCCTTCTATTGTTCAAGGGAAAACCTTTATCTTTTGTTTCCTCCACCAAACCATCAAACATATCCTACCATAATGCCCTCTATTTCTTTGACCCAATTCTCAAAAGATTCCTAAAAAAAACAATCATTCTTGTCTCGTTTCGTGTCATCTGATGTAGGACACCTTATTGCCTACCTTTCAACAGGTCTCTTCCTATCAACTTAAACACTTTATCTAGGAAGAAGACCCAGAAACACTTCAGTTCCTTGGTACTTGCAAACATTAGTGGCAGTTCAACTTGTGTTTGATCAGGGGATTTCATTATTGGCTCTTGGTTAAATGATTCTACAATTGTTCGACGATAAAAACTTTTTTCACACTCACTGGATTGTACTGTGCATCTTGTAGACCATCACCATTATCAGTGGCCATCCTCGCATCAGTTGACGGTCTCCATTATTGACTGGTAATCAGACAATTCATGCATTTTTAACATCAATTCCTATATTCACATGTATCGATCTATGCTATTCAGTGAATTGAAAATCAATACCTTGGGTAGAGGCTTGCATCACTCAGCCTTGCTTCCTCTCCCAAGTTGCGGTTATTGTTTTTTGGAGACTGCTCATTAGAATGATCATATTATGACACTAATTCTGCATTGTGCTTATCGAAAGACAACATCGTCATATCCCTTTTCTAAGAAAATCACTCTAACATAGCTACTGAGCATGGGAATGCCTGACTCAGGACATGATTTTAGTTGTTTTATATATATGTGTTGTATCAGGTTTCCCATACCACTCGAAGCTCTGATCCTCTCTCTCTTTTTCCCAAAGAAAAGGATAGTTAAATATGAAGTATTTTGGCCATCGTCACAGCCTCTGATCTCACACTTTAGGGGGCATCTGTTATACAAGGAAATGACCTCCTCATCAACTCAGAGGACAAAGATATGATGACTAGAGGACTGACCAAGTTCACAGGCCCAGTTGTCAAGCTAACACTATCTAGACACTGTCAACTTGCTTTATAAAGCTTCTCAGCAAGCATAAGGGTGTGTTAGTGCCTAGGGTAACTCTACTTTCTACCTTGAGAACAACATTAGTGAACCTACATTAGTTTCTATTGGTCAAAGGAGTGAATTGACTAAGAAAATATCCCGAGATTCTCTCCTATGTCAACTCATAAAAGCAGGGAGACATCAAGACTCAACCTATTTGGGGGAATTACTAATTCCTAATGGAGTATGCAAATGGGAAAGAGCACTAAAGCATGGAAACATCACTGATTTTTCCTAATGGAACTCATGAAGGACTTGGAAACCCTAACCCTACATGCTATATATGCAATTCTTGGGCCATTGTGAAAGAGGTTGAACCATTTGAAAGGATTTCCTATTTGACTATCGAGCAGAGTGTTAGACTAAGGCATCAGAAGAGGTTAAGAAGGGAGAGAGAGAGAGGAGCTAGAGGGGTAAGGGAAGGATGATGCAACTAATGGTTGTAATCACTCTTGCTACATCAATATAGAACTGCAGTTGTGTTGTCCACTTCGTGATGTTGGTAGTATAACTTGTTTATATGCTGATCTAATATCTTCTAGCATGAGTGGCTTAGTTATATGCAACTAGATATCTTTTATATGTTCATGCATTTGTTTATCAAGGTTTTATGTTGTGATATTATGCTTGTCTTTGCTATGTGCAGGTTTTGATCTGGAGCCAGCTCAGGGGTCTTTTGCCTAGCTGCATTGTGCTCCCCAACAACACCACACTAAGGCTCAAGGTAATATTTCCTTCTCACTTTGATATTCATTTGTTAAACATAGATATGAATATATCTTTGTGACAACCGGAACTAATCTAACTGTCTACCGAGGATCACTAGAAGATCCTTGAGGGTTTTCTACATCACCAAACACCCGTGCATTAATCCCTATAGTAGCGTAGTCTCCATGTTGATCTTCAAGTGTGTGTTGGTGGTCATGCGCATCAACTATCAACTACATGTTCAGCTCTAGTTGGAATTGCTTCTTGTCTTTTCCTTGGTGAGTGTGGTAAATGGTTTAGATCACATAAATGCACACAGTGACATGCATGCTACTGAATTCCCTTGAATGCAATCAAAAACACCACTCACAATGTTTGCTCCGTTCCAGCTATTGGGATGGATCTATAACTTGTACGGGCATATTTTCATCCGTCTATGCATGTTTCACCCCCTACTATACGTGTTCCTGCTACAACTCGTTCTCTTGTCCGTGTGGCACTTGTTCTCCCTTAAGTTGATGCTTCTTCACCTGCAACTCCTTCTTTATTATTTTCTCTGCTCTCACATGGTTGTATTTTCATGCCGTCACCTCATATCCTCAATCTCCAAAGTTTCTTTCATCACAAGTAGATCTACTTGATCTTGCAACTTTGTTTCGCCTGTGTGTTGTCAACAACGTTCCTCTTGCATTTGCCGCATCTGGGTGCGCTGCCTTCCACTGTTGCTGATGGTGTTTCTCATTGTGATAATGATTGTTGTTATGATGCTACCATCTTATCTTGATGTCCTTGTCTACGAACAACTTGATGTCTTCATAAGTAGCAAGCTCATAGACACTTGCTTGGCTACAACCCACATTGTGCTTTCAACGGTGTCCTTTGACTCTACTCTCCTGAAGGCCATTGTACTTGTATTTTTGAGAGGAATATGAACACATGCGATACTTAGGGACATGGAAACACTCATGGCAAGAAATCTAGCAGTCGAAAACTAAAGCAAACTTGAGAATTGACTTGCAACATACCTGTGTGAATGATCATGAAGGTTGCGCAATTTCTGTTGGGAGGTCAGGAGACTGACTCCCAAAACTGCATAAGCCACAGTCCAGGCTATCCAGAGGCTAACTGACTACTGGAACTATGCAATGCATAGTCCAGCCTAGCTTGCTAAGGATTGAAACTATGCAATCCACTGTGACATGCAACTAGTAAACTACATAGCGCAGTTTCTGGGGCCAACGGGACACTGCCTCTAAGAATTATGCAATGCAAGCCTGGAGCTCAGTGCCTTGCTAGACTTGTGAAATTTTTGAATGGAAAGCATGGCCTTCGCTTCCTAGAATTCACAATGCTAGTCGGGCAAGGCACAGTATAGGCCAAGGCAGCCTAATCTAGTCAACGGGAGACTGAAAACATGAGAAGTCTGAATGCATGGTGAGATGAGTGCAAATGAGAGTGAATGATCATTCATGCAAACAACAATTGCAAGATTTGGAAAACGAGAAAGCATGAACGTGTGTGAAGCAAGTCACTGTAACGGCGACCGTCTGTGCAAAACAGTGTCATGCATGCAACATCAGTGATATTCAAATGACAACTAAAACCATGCTAGTAAAAGCTAGTATTCATGCAAATGACAGCAAGTGCTCACCGAAATTAGGCAGACAACACTCGCACAAAGCGAACATAAAAATTACAGAAGCACGGTGCAAGTCATGAGCAACGAGCATACCCCAAGATAGCTAAGTTGAATTTGCTGGCAACTCTTAGATGCAATATGGGATGCCAAAGCTACAATGTTGATGTGAGGAATGAGCTCTGCAACATCCAATTGATGATTTTTGATAAGGTCAAGGTTGTGACACACATGCCCCAAATCTAGGAAAAGTGACACTTAGCGAGAGGTTTTTGAGATGATCCTTGCATGTAGCCTCCAACTGCTAAAAATAGATCCTTGAATCAAGGGATGCCTTTGCATGTTGCCTTGGGAGGAGCAGCCCATGCATGCAAATCAATTTTGCTTGGTACCAGAGGGAACTGGTTAACTCAACTGCACATGCAACAGTCTACTCAGCTGGGAGGAAAAATTGTATATTTCTGGGGGGGAGTTGGGTTGGCTGCCCAGAAGGATTCGACAATTTCTGGGTAGAGCAACTAACTGCTTCCCAGAATTGCACAATTTCTGGGCTAAGTAGCCCTACTGGGAGGAATTATGCAATTTTCTCAGCAAATAGTGATAGGTAGATTTGCAAAATTCTGGAGCCCAGTAGGCTACTAGAGAGAACTACACAATTTTTGGAGGAAAGGCTGGTTTCCCTCCATAATTGTGCAATTTCTTGAGGGATATTCTCAGCCTGAAGCTCAACCAAGTGCAGTGAAACAACCTGTGAGGGGGATGCAACAAGCTATGATAGACATGTTGTCATTCTGCAAGAAAATCATGGAGGCTTATGTACTTGACAAGACAAGACATGCTGTTGTGAAAGGTTGGTAGGGAGGCTCCAAAACGAAGCTAAGAAAAAATTTTAGGGAGTGGTTGTAGTTGCTACAACACTTCATGACACACTGGTAGAAATCCAGTTCTCTGAATAGACCTTGTTCGTGAAAACAAAGTCTAACACCTACAGAAGTATTGTTCATTTCTCAGTTCATCTTGGTTTCCACACTCCTTGATTGTAATATGTAGCATCTGTCAAGCCCTTCATCGGTCGACACACATTGCAAACCAAGCCAACACAGTTGTTTTGATTGGGGTTGAGGAGTATATGATGCATAAGCAGTATAGTCATGAGAGTCCTAGTTTCATCTCTGGTGTTGCTCCGCTACCAACAAGCCTGGACAATACCCTGACGGAGTCACACATGAACACAAGCATGGCTCTGCTACCAGCAAGCCTGGTCAGTACCCCGCTAGAGTTAACTGCATCACCTCTCTACATAGGAGCCTTTCTCTTCTTTTGCCTTATTTATTTTTAGTTTTTCCAAACTTTTTTCACTTTTTCATTTTTTCATTTTTCATCTTCATAACTGTGCATAGCACTTATTCATTTCAGAGGTAGAACAGGGATCCTAAATTATTGAGAGAAGAAGAGGTTGTTCCTTTAGAGAATTAGTTTATGGATACCTCTAATGTGCCTGTTATCCCCCCTCGCCTTACTCTACTTGACTGAGCTGACAAAGATTAACCCAAAAACAACCAACTAGAGTAGGTGATACTAGTTAGCACACAAACATTCTATTTTTAGGTAGGTTCACTTCGAATAGTACATATTTTCCATTGATGTATCATGCAATGAAGACAACAAGTTCTTACATAAGAGAGTGGAAAAAATATAACCAAATGTTGATAGTTGTACAAGTCCTTTTGTACTTTACCCAATTTGTTTCAAGAGTCACATACGGTCCATGCAAAACTAACCTACGGAAAATAACAAGCAAACAAACCAAAAAGAAAAGAAAGAAGCAGAAGAAAATTCGGAAGCAAAGAGAGTAAGAAAACAAACAAGTGAACAATCAAACACACAAAGAAAGAATCGAACATTCATGCAAGAAAATAGCTCAAAAGAAAACACTACACCTATTACCAAGCTAATAGTGCATGGGTCATCTCACATGAAGTGATACCTCCAATGTGGCCACCGACACATTGATTGACCCATGTTGGTAAAGGCACGATTTTCGAACATCGCAGTTGCACAAACCAACAAGCATTAAAGATATAACAATGAAGACAAACACACTCAAAGCTTACAAGCAACCACAGAACAAAGAAAGCACATGACATGCACTCTATGGAGCTGCCATGGTGTTGTGCTACACTATGTGCAGATGTCGAGTGTATGCATTCTCTTGACTATGACATGAAAGAAAATGTTAGAAATGTAGACCACTTACATTGTGCATGTGTGTTTGCTGTGTAAGATACCTCCAATGCATGAGCGATGGGATTGTGTAGTTCTAGTGGAGGAAGAAAAATCTAGGTGTTTGGTTGATCTTTAATGCAAAGCATAGAGTGATGAGGAGCCTTGAGTGTTTCAACAATTTCTTGACCGAAAGTGAAACCAACATTAGGATAGAGAGGGCCTGACATAACCATCAGCTCGGGCTAAAGTGCCTCGACAATCTGCAAGGTTTCAATTTCGTTGACAGATAGATTATTGTAGACTAGTGTCCTAGACAAATTAACAACGATTGAATCAACATCATGATCAGATGAAGAAGTAACGAGACCATGACAACCAAGATCAGAAAATTCACGATGTTTGTTGGCATCCTCATTATTTGATGAATCAGACAAAGCGGTAAATGAGAAGCAAAGATGTTCACCCTCTGTGTTTTTAAAAATGACAAATGACAGATTGGACAGATTTTTGGAGGAATATGTGTCCTCTCTGCACTATGATTACAGACTCACATCAGATGTGTCATGTGAATGATCGAAAGTAGAAACATCCAGAAATGGGTTTTCACAGGGGAAATCAACAGTGGCAGAATCACAAGGGATGTCAGGATAAAGCGAATGAGGTGCCATTGGAAGGGAGTCATCCTTCACCACAGGTTCTTCATTAGATTCTTGCACACACTCATCATGAGTGATGGTGCATGTTGATTGCATAACACCAACTCTATCGAAAACTTGATTCTCGTTCACGAGAGGTGAGAAGTCCGAAATGGGAAAACACAACATAGTACAATCTGGAGGATCAACAGAATGCAGGGATAGAGGTTGAGGGAATGAATCCACGTGACAACCAACAGGCTTGCAAGACAAATCTGCATAGATATCAAGAGTAAGTGGGGTGGTAAAATGTGAGAGTTCAATAGATGTGTGTGCATGATCTCCGACATCACTCTATGATGGTGGAGTTATTTGAGGATGTGAAGGCGAATAGTCACTTGTGAAAACAATTGTTCATGCCCATTACTGCACAACTCCATTACTGAAGTGTGTTGAGTGGGGTTCATATATGTGAAGAAGATACTCAAATATTCCATAATTAAATTCCCAAACAATTTCATCTTCGGGAAATCGATATGCAAGATTACAAAAGCATGTGTAATCCTGATCAACAAATTCTGTTGGGTCCTATAATACTAGTGATTACCCCATTACTATTATAGTTGTACCCCTTATTAATATTTTTGTGCCCCTATTATCCCCATATTGTTATTATTGTGCCCCATAGAATCCCTCTATTGTTATTTTTGTGGCTTTATATTATTATTGTTAGGTTGGCTAGGTTATATTGCGACTCCTTAGACTCCTATATATAGAAAGGAGGTTTTTTCATTTGAATCATCCAACAATTGTTCATTTCTGTAATGTAAAGGAGGTTTCCCCCTTGAAGAGGCTGAATTCTAAGACATTGATCTATCTTTTCTATCTTTTCTTGAGCTAGTTTCATAACATTTGGTATCAGAGCTTTGGGTTCTAGGGTTTCGCTGCTCCAAATAGGCCATCGTGGAATTTTCGCTATAACTTGTTTTCTGTGATGTTTCAGAAGCTAAAAAGAAAATTCATTTGATAAGAAATTGTGCTAAACTTTGAGTCCAAATTTCAGAGATTTTCGCGCTATTTATACGGAGATATGATCTGAGGAAGTTGGTCTTTTTGCTGACTCCTGAATTACATTCCAAATAGGTGACCTGGGGAAAATCGTCATAACTTTCTCTCTGACCATCGGATTGAAATTTTGTAAGAAGGTACAGAAAGAGGACGGACTTTAGATTCTTGTATATATTTTTCAGAGCCAAAAGTCAAAACAGTGACTCGTGGCACGTCGTACAAGTTTTCTCTACTGAACTAGTCTATAATGAGGTCACTGTGGGAGATTTCGCATAATTCTTCCTTGGAGAATCCAATTTGGATCAAACTGGTGGCATTGGAAAGAGGAAATAGAGGGCTACTACAAGTCGCAATTTTAGAACTGGTTGATCCGAAAGTACAAAGATACTAAGGAATTTAGACTTTTGTGATCCATAACATTGTTTAGAAATCTTCGGCAAAATCACATAAAAATTCCTTTTGTCAACGCGTTTCGAACCAACCAGTGTGGTTCATCGTCAGGACAAGTTGAAGAACCAGATCCATCCTAGCATGTTAAATAATCTGAGCAGATATTCCAATGGCTAATTAACGACTAATTTTGACTAAGGGACCCACGTCAAAAATTAAATTTAATATTGTTAATATTATAATATTATTATTAATA
>APFE031150271.1:38020-61973 GCA_000404065.3 Pinus taeda | reverse complement strand
AAAAGCACAACTAGCTAGTTCGGATGCAAACATTCCAACAATCTTTGATTACAGAAGTTCTTAATATTTACAGCGCAAATCTCAAATGAGAGATCAACCAAACAACCCACCAACCCTTATTACATTGTTCAGGGTTGTATTTATAGGCAAAATATCTACAAAAATAGATCTGATACGAGATTTGAGGAAATAAATGCAATTAACCTAACTTCTCTTGCAAGTAATGTAAAAATATCTATCTAATGCTGCGCTGAGGGAAACTGCTTCAAAAAATGAGGTTATGTGGCGTCCTTTGGTAGCTCTGCTGTCCAATCTGCAATCACTGCGCCCTCCATTTCTTATTTGCACCTCTTAGTCGGTTCTGCTGCTCTTAGGTGGTTGTGATTCTTATTAAATCTGATATGACTCGGCTTTAATGGCCTTTAACTCTATTTTGGCATTCATTGACTTTGTTTGGATGGTCTTTAATGCTCCTCTGCTTTGATATTGTCGATATGATACTTTTTTCCGCTTCACTGATACTCTTTTAATTGAAACTGGGCTTGATCTTTCCTTTTATATGCTCGAAACTGTCAAATCGCCCCTCTTCTGCCCTTTCAAGGCAAAAATAACTGTTGCAAACTGAGGCTTTCCATTCTGGCCAACTTTTCTTAGCGATGCGCTAATCGCGCATCAAAAACTGCCTCAGATTTTCATTCCGGGCTTCCTAAGCAGCGATTTTCGCCTTTCGCGCTTTTCTTTCGTCGGATGACGTAAGCAGTGGGACCCAGTACGGCGGATAACGTCAGCATGACGTAAGCAGTGGGACCCAGTACGATGGATGACGTCAGCATGACATCAGCAGGGTGACGTGGCACAGTGACGCAGCAGGGTGACGTGGTGCTTACGTCACGCAAGGGGAAGCGGTATCTGGTTTTATGGCGCACCGCTTTTGTGAACAGGTGGTTTGGGAGGAGGGGGCTCCACCACAGTCGAGAGGGTGACGCGTGGCGGGAGTACGATAGGAAAACCGCCCATCTCCCGGACGCTAACCATCGACAGGTTCGGAGGGAAGAAGACTCGCCCACCATAGATCTTAGGGCGCAGGCAATCAGATGGATGGCAGAACAGAGAAGGTGGCAGAAGGATAAGGGACGAGGCCCGTGACACCTTTATTAATAATTTGATTTCAGTGGGGGGGGGGAAACTTTAATAAAGTGGGTTTTTTCATTTGGGTTTGCAGGTTATGTGCGACTGTTAGAATTTAAAACATCAAACCATTAACAACACAGGTGGAGGGGGAGGGTTAGGTTTATAGATGAAAGAGGGGGTCCATGGTTATTAATTCAACCAGGGGTTAAAGTAACTCCGGGTTTAAGATGCAGAAGGGTTTATATTAGTCCCAAATGGACCAATATCTCCCAAAGAATGTTACATACTATAGTGCTATATGGTGGGATATGTAATATTTTGGGATTTTATATAGTTTCTTGTAGAATAGGGGTAGGGGAAATGATTTAGGGAGCTAGATAATAGGGTTAGATGTTAATATGAGGTCATTGGAATGCAAAGGAGGGGATGCATGCTAAGTTTATAGAATGGAAACTTAAGCTTAGGGAAATGAATGGACTGTGTAAAGATTATTTTTACACAAAAAATGTGGTTTCCTTTCACTAAGTCAACTCACATGTCAACTTGGTTTTTAACAAGAATGGAGTGAAAACAGGACTGGTTGGGCAGATCCCAAGGTCCTTGAGGGGATGTTAGTGAATGATTTCTGAGGAAATGAGAAGGGGAAGTTAGTCATGCTTCCTTGTTGTACCACCAAACAACTGCCATGGTGCCAATACCATAAGTGATATAAGTATTTCTTGACAAGTCCACAAGTGATTACCAATCTTCTTCTGCAACCTCAAACTACCTACCCAACCTAATACACCTAACATTTTTTCTTCTTTTGGTTTGGGTGCACTTGAATTAGCAAACCCAGCTTTTCAACTTTTTTCTTTTAACTGGCCTCCTATCTACATCTATACTTATTTCATCCAGGGGCTCAGATTAGGCTGTTGAGCACCCTTGCTTCTCTACCTATCTAAGAATATGCCAAGATTAAGCTCTTTGGACAGATAATGATTCTCTATATTCTACAACAAGAAATTGAAACCTAGGGAGACCAAGATTAAGCTGTTTGGACCTCCCTTTAACTGAAAATTCTTAAAACTCATCAAAATTGGAATACAGTAGAGGCACTTAGGCTAACAGACTCTCATGGACACTTCTTCTGCCTCAGTAGAAAATATGGAACATTGTAGCCTAAAAAGCATGACATATTTGGAATGTAAAAATGTCGATCATGAAAGATGAATACCTGCTATGATAGGAGGCTAATAGTGGCTCCACTTGGGGATGGCTTTTCCGTGCGAAAAGTCAAGAACAGCAGGTCAGAATGCCTTAGTCTTTAGTTGTTGCTGTACTCTGAAAACTTCCCTTTGCTGGCTGCTTTATTTATGAACATGACAACAGACTTGAAGAGCTTAGGGCCTTCACTTCGGGCTTCAACTGCAGCAAGCTTTCTATCCAAACAGAAAACTGAAATCCTACCTACCTACTCTAATCAACACTTACTTTTTTGTTAGGTGAAATCAAATAGCCAGTGCAGCCACTTAAGTATTATAAGAATGAACGAGCTTTGTTGCTTGTGCTTGCTGGCGAGAAAAACTGAGGTCTTACGATCTGATATGGCTTTGTTAATCTTTGAGAAGATTAGATTGTTGCTGACCTTCTTTGCTGAAACAAGAAACTCTACAAAAGGGTCCCACAACACATATATACAATTTTTGGGGTGAAATGAAGAACTGTACAAAAGTTTGGGATCACTATCATACCTTGGAAACTGGATATCATCAACATCTTGATACTGAGGCACACAACCTGCTAATGGAGGAGAGCACTTCTTTACTTCATCATACAGCCTGTCAGCACATGAATCATATACAACATGAACTGCTATTTGCAATTTATTATAAGTAGGCTCATATGGCTCTTGCTCCTCCTCTTCTTCTTCGAAAAACTCAGATGGCTGAACACAAAGAGGCAGGGGATTCACTTGGATCACTTGATCACGAACATCCACTTTCGAATCTTCCTTAATCTGATATTCGATGACTCTTTGGTGCTGCAAAACTAGAGGCAATGTATTTTGAACAATGATTTGGGTTTCCTCTAGATGATCAATATCTACACTTGATGATATTTGTTTATTAACTGCATGATAGTTCTCCTTAATAAATTGAAAAGAATCAACACAGAAAGGTAAAGTTCCTTCGCTGAAATCAAAATTTTCTGCGCTTTCCTCCTTTACTTCATAGCTGAGATAGGCACGTTGATCATTGATTTTAGACTGCTGATCCTGAACTATGCTTTCTGCCAAAATAGGCTCTGACTCCTCTGCAAGGCTGATTTGGTCATTAGGCTCATAATCATCATCATACTCATTGTATTTTGGCAAGCAGTTGAAAGACGAGAAGCTATTATATTCATATAGTATATCAGGGGACTGCTCCATCATGTATGGTTGTACGAATATGTCATCTGTTTTGTGGTAGGTTTGTTCATGAATGTCATTACTTTCCTCTTGCAAAACAGATGTGTTCTGGTACTCTAAACATTCCACTTTCATTGTGATCATTTCCTTTGACTTTTGTAACAAACCATGAAGTTTATCTTCTTGCTCTGCTTTGCGCTTTTCTTCCCTGATCTTCAGATTTGCCTCTATGTCCACTACCATGTCGTGCATTTGTTTCATAGTGGATGGGCTCCTTTCTCTTAAAAGGAATTCTATTTCTGGGTCAAAAGCTCTTGGATAATGCAATAGAGCTAAATCAGGGGGAGGTCTAATATTCAAAGGGATAGAATGATAAACTTGATTGAATCGATCACAAAATTGCTGAATGGATTCATTTGGACGTCTTTTTAATTGATTATATTCTTTAATGAGCAAGAGGAAATTAAGTTTGATCATCCATCTATCAAGGAAGAGCTTGGAAAACTACTGAAGGTAAGAGATGCTAGCCTCAAGAAATGCTTTAAACCAAGTCCTAACTTCGCTTTTCAAAGAGAGGGAAAATAGCCTGATACTAACATCCTCGTCCTCCACTTCAAATATATTAAGATAGTCTTCAAAAGCTTGGATATGATTTTGCGCAGTAATACCATTCTCTCCATCAAATCTTGGGAGATACTCAAGATGATTCTTGGGCAGAGTATTAAGCACGGGAGGCAAAACAAGAGGCTTATATATGTCAGGAACCTTACAAGGCATGGGATTGTGTACAGGGATTGGATGAATGGGCTCTATATGAACAAGGATAGAATGATTGGCTTTCACATTTGTTTCCTCCTTGGCTGTATGATGATTTTCAACAGCATTTAAAGGTTGTTTTTCTAATGTGCAAGGAGGATTTTCAACAACATTTTCAAAAGGAAAATCATAAACATCTAATTTAAAATCATTTTTAAAATATAGTATACACAACAAAATTTTGTGGAAGAGAAAGAACATGACCTCTTGGATAGTAATCCAGGTGAAAAGCTTGATCTGCTCGTATATTTCTCTTGGGTTAATTTCTCCAGCGGAGTCTTTATTATGAGGATTATGTGGAGTTGCCATGTGGATAAATAAATTGACTTTGAAGGGCCTGACCTCTGTCCACCACACAGATCAGAACTAAATATGCAATAAGAAACAAGATATTTTGAGATTTTTTTAGATTGTTTGATTTTTTGTGATTTTTTCAAAACAAGTTTAAGGCTTATTCAAAAGGAAAAATGATCAAAAAAGGGGATTTACAGTGAACAACAGATGATGTTCCCCAGTGGAGTCGCCATTATGTTATCACTCAAGTTGTTCCCTTTGACTCCTAAGGGAATAGCACTGAGGTAACCACAAACCAAGCTTTGGACTGCAGGTCCTAGCCTACCAGCAGTCAGAGAGAGATCTCTCTTTGGGATTTAGCTTTGTTTAAGGAATGATTTTAGGCTAGATATGGTGCACATGGGTTTTGATTTGGGTTTGGTGGGATGGTTGATCTTTTCAGGCAGAGTTGGCATGCATAATGTAAGAAGTTCAAACCGTTGGGCATGGAGTCCATGAATGTGAACTGAAGGGTGTGTTTTCTTTGGTAGAAGAGGGGAATATGGAGCAGGATAGCTACACATGGCACAATGATTTATACTGGAACAAGGATGAAATGGAGGTCAGGGGATGAGAGGCAATTAAGGATCTCTCATCCAGCCAAAGAGGGAAAGTGGATGAAGGCTGAATAGGGAAATGAAGAATTCCTAGACAGCATTCATATAATGAAGGAAATAGCTTAAGCATGTTCAATTAAGAATGCATATTCATCACTGATTCAGAGGAAAACATAGAAAAGTTACAATAATTGAGCACAGAGGGCATGAAAACTAGTTCTGATCTATTCTTTCTTCATGCAACTTAGATTATGATATATAGATGGTACAACTACGTATAAATTGATAAACAGAGGGAGGAAAGACTTATTGAACTGCAAGTAAGCACGAGAATTCCATACCAAGCTCTTTAGCCTTTAAAATCACAACCAGCCAGTTCGGATGCAAACATTCCAGCAATCTTTGATTGCAGAAGTTCTTAATATTTACAGCGCAAATCTCAAATGTGAGATCAACAAAACAACCCACCAACCCTTATTACATTGTTCAGGGATGTATTTATAGGCAAAATATCTACAAAAATAGATCTGATACGAGATCTGAGGAAACAACTGCAATTAAACTAACTTCTCTTGCAAGTAATTTAAAAATATCTATCTAATGTTGCGTTGAGGGCAGTTGCTTCAAAAAATGAGGCTATGTGGCGTCCTTTGGTAGCTTTGCTTTCCAATCTGCAATCACTGTGCCCTCCATTTCTTATCTGCACCTCTTAGTCGGTTCTGTTGCTCTTAGGTGGCTATGATTCTTATTAAATCTGATATGACTCGGCTTTAATGGCCTTTAACTCTGTTTTGGCATTCATTGACTTTGTTTGGATGGTCTTTAATGCTCCTCTACTTTGATATTGTTGATCTGATCCTCTTTTCCACTTCACTAATACTCTTTTAATTGAATCTGGGCTTGATCTTTCCTCTGATATGCTCGAAACTGTCAAAACGCTCCTCTTCTGCCCTTTCAAGGCAAAAATAACTGCTGCAAACTGAGGCTTTCCATTTTGGCCAACTTTTCTTAGCGATGCGCGATTAGCGCTAAGCGTTAATCGCGCATCAAAAATTGCCTCAGATTTTCATTCCGAGCTTCCTAAGCAGCGATTTTCGCCTTTCGCACTTTTCTTTCAGTAGATGACATCAGCATGATGTAAGCAGTGGGACCCAGTACGACGAATGACATCAGCATGACGTTAGCAGGGTGATGTGGCAGGGTGACATGGCAGGGTGATGCAGCAGGGTGACGCAGCAGGGTGACGTGGTGCTTACGTCACGCAAGGGGAATCGGTATCCGGTTTTATGGCGCACCACTTTTGTGCACAGGTGGTTTGGGAGGAGGGGACTCTGCCACAGTCGAGAGGGTGACGCATGGCGGGAGTACAATGGGAAACCGTCCATCTCCCGGATGCTAACCATCGACAGGTTCGGAGGGAAGAAGACCCGCCCACCGTAGATCTTAGGGCGCGAGCAATCAGATGGATGGAGGAACAGAGAAGGTGGTGGAAGGATAAGGGATGGGGCTCGCGACGCCTTTATTAATAATTTGATTTCAGCGGGGGGGGGGAAACTTTAATAAAGTGGGTTTTTTCATTTGGGTTTGCGGGTTACGTGCGACGGTTAGAGTTTAAAACATCAAACCATTAACAAGACAGGTGGAGGGGGAGGGTTAGGTTTATAGATGAAAGAGGGGGTCCATGGTTATTACTTCAACCAGGGGTTAAAGTGACTCCGGGTTTAAGACGCATAAGGGTTTATATTAGTCCCAAATGGACCAATATCTCCCAAACCATGTTACATAGCTATAGTGCTATAGGGTGGGATATGTAATATTTTGGGATTTTATATAGTTTCTTGTAGAATAGGGGTAGGGGAAATGCTTTAGGGAGCTAGATAATAGGGTTAGATGTTAATATGAGGTCTTTGGTATGCAAAGGAGGGGATGCATGCTATGTTTATAGAATGGAAACTTAAGCATAAAGAAATGAATGGATTGTGTAAAGATTATTTTTACACAAGAAATGTTGTTTCTTTTCGCTAAATCAACTCAGATGTCAACTTGTTTTTTAACAAGAATGGAGTGAAAACAGGACTGGTTGGGTAGATCCCAAGGTCCTTGAGGGGATGTTAGTGAATGATTTCTGAGGAAATGAGAAGGGGAAGTTAGTCATGCTTCCTTGTTGTACCACCAAACAATTGCCATGGTGCCAATGGCATAAGTGATATAAGTATTTCTTGACAAGACCACAAGTGATTACCAATCTGCTTCTACAACCTCAAACTACCTACCCAGCCTAATACACCTAACATTTTTTCTTCTTTTGGTTTGGGTGCACTTGAATTAGCAAACCCAGCTTTTCAAATTTTTTCTTTTAACTGGCCTCCTATCTACATCTATACTTATTTCATCCAGGGGCTCGGATTAGGCTGTTGAGCACCCTTGCTTCTCTACCTATCTAAGAATCTGCCAAGATTAATCTGTTTGGACAAATAATGATTCTCTATATTCTACAACAGGAAATTGAAACCTAGGGAGACCAAGATTAAGCTGTTTGGACCTCCCTTTAACTGAAAATTCTTCAAAAATGGAATAACTCATCAAAATTGGAATACAACAGAGGCACTTAGGCTAGCAAACTCTCATGGACACTTCTTTTGCCTCAGTAGCAAATATGGAACATTGTAGCCTGCAAAGCATGACATATTTGGCATGTAAAAATGTCGATCATGAAAGATGAATACCTACTATGAGCAAGAGGCTAACAGGTGGCAGGGTGATTATGAGAATCACCCCACCCTCCGCCCCACTGTGGTGGCGCAACGACCTGGGGGGATGCCCTTCGCCCGACTCTGGCAGCCCAACGACCTACGGGGGTGGGAATCACCCCGCCCTCCGCCTCACCCCTGCGGGTCGTTGGGCTGTCGAAGTCATGTCCCTACACTGGTGGTAATCTTCCAACCGCACTATAGTGAGGTCTAGCACCACCAAACACTTTCTTTTCACCAATACTTATGATCGTGGACTATGCCTAACATTCGTACTTAATTTATTTTTTGTTACCAAGTATTATCTTTATCATTTATACACGATAAAACCATGAACATTCATCATAAATAACATTACACATGCAGAAATGCAAAACAATATAAAGGGAGGGGCAACTGCCCGATGTGAGTCTGCCTGTATATCAATATATATAATTTTCAACTTTCAAAGTATAAGTTAAATCTTGGAGGAAACCCCAAATTTACACAGCCAAATTTTCACAACTTCAGCAAACTTGGTTTCCCAGCTCGTTGGCACCTCCGAACAGTCACCGCATGACTCGCCGAACACTTCGTTCACCCGTCGCATGTCTTCACCCGGCTTACTCACCATTCATTTGGCAAATGTCCAAACCGTGTTACCCTGCACAACATTATCGTTCAACCCAATTGTCCTTTGTTCGGCGGGTGCACACATACCCATGTCACCACTCGCCCAAACTCTCATTCGCAGTTTCGACCTCCCTTCATTCGGTGGGCTGCATGTAGTACTACCTACACAAACTCCCATTCACAACGTCTGGTTCAACCACCCTTTGTTCGGCTAATGCCTTCACCGTGTCATCTTGCACAAACTATCAACCTTCTGTTCAGCCCTGCACGGATGCCCTACCCAGGCCACCTGTCATTCAACCCTGCAAGAACGCCCTAAATGGTCCACCTGCCATTCAGCTCTCCACGAACGCCCTACCCGGATTGCCCGTCGTTTAGCTCTGCATGGATGCCCTACCAGGGTCGCTCGTCGTTTAGCCCTGCACGGATGCCCTGAACGGTTCACTCGTCATTCAACTCTACACGACACCTTTTCCCATTCTGCCCGTCGTGCGGGCACATCTACACGCAGAACCTTCACACTTCTCCTTGGCTCGTCCAAGTGATCTGCATCCAAGTGTTTTTTGGTTGAACGATCGAATGATCAAATGATGCTCTCCACCATCCAACTTCCACCTTCTTATATGCTTGAATGCCCATCGTTCGAATGCCAAGCCGACCTTCCCATCCATCGTACATCCATTGGCTTACTTCTTTTTTCGCACATCAGCCCACCCATTGTTAAGTCAGCTTACCCACTGGCTTGCTGACGCAGAAACACCCCTGCGATACCAGAATCACACTCACATGTCTCTTTCATTTCCCTGTCACACACTGCTTCATGCTTCAAAAACATTTGACACCGTTTAACACTTTATGCCCGTTTCAAATTCACCACAACAATTTCTGATCTAGTCGATCCGATCCCTAAATTAACTTGCAAATAGTCGATCCTTAACTTTGTTCATAAATCGTGTTGAACGCTCTTACAAACAGAACGTAATGAAGATTCTTGCGCTCAGATCCACATCTTCGAGGTTCCTGTCTATGAATCATTGTGGCCCTGTCAAAGACATCAATTCACAAACCCAAATCACCTGATCCAATGTTTCAGATCGATTTCCCTTTCACTGTTCAAAAACACTCCAAACTCTGGTCATACACTAATATATATCAATCGGCGTTCCCAATCTATGTGATTTACTACACCACCAGCCATTGCAATTTCAGTTAAATCTGATTCTCTCCAATATGGAATCAACCATTCGAGCTCTCAATTTGTTAACAAAAGTAAGTTCCATGCGGAAGTACTCTATCCAGAGTATCTCTGATTTGGGGCATGCTCGTATTCCACTTAACATAAGAGAACGACAGCATTTGCATTCAAGTTATGTTCAAACTCCCAAGCTGTAGCATAAATCCAAAGACCAGGAACATTTGGATGAAATCTCAGTGCTTCGCCAAGAACCTGTCTTGTGTGACGATTCTCCTATTCTCTGCAATACTCAGCGTACTGAAACCAGAGGTTCAAATCTCCCTTGTACTTCGAAACTAATTTTCCATAAATATATTCGATCCTCCCTATACTTGTCTTATCACACAGAGAGAACGGCCATTCTCTGTTGTTTTCTTTCAGGCGTCTGACTATCTCCTTTTTAAGATCAAGCCGCTCTTGATGGCTATCATCATAGACAACGAGGTGTCGATTTGTTCGCGCATCAAACGACCTTACCTGACCAGGGTATTATTTGAACCAAAATCCTTTTGATGAATAAAAACAAACCCCTTTATGATAGCGCTGAACACATTATCAAACAATTCTGATTCAATACGAGTACACTTATTGCAATCGGTGTTCACCCCGGTTGTATAATAGATATATATCTATTTACAATGCTTCCGACGCAATTCAGTCAAAATTGGCAATTGCATAATTTAATGCCACGACTGCTCCGATCCGATTCAAATTGGAATCGGATTTCCAAAACTGAATGTTAATTGATTCATCACCGATCTACAATGCTGATTTGGACTTCCGGACTTGATGCAATTCTGAATTGAATTGTGGATTAATTTAACTCCGCTCCAAAATCGGACATTCAACACGATTCACAAATCGGAAGTCGAAGTGGTTGAATGCCAAACTGTCGATTTCGCCACAGCGCCGATCCGATAAAATTCAAATCAATTTTCCATCACAACTAACATATTGCTAATATTTATGTTATTACACTGTGTTAAGACTTCTTTCAATTACAAAATTTGACAATAACAGGTTGCATTAGACACAGATTTCTTAAAGGTTAACAAAAACCGCAGATCGAGCACACTTCAAGATATTTTTACACACAGGAAAGCAAATACATCCATTCTCACGAATTCATCATATATACAAACACTAATTTTATTCATATCAGAGTAACAAACAGAGTTTCGCCCTTTCTAGTCATACATAGAATAACTCTGTTTCATTTTAACCTATACAGTGCTCCTCTAATATGAGCTTTCGCTGCACATCAAAACTATCCTAATCTTTACTCATTCTACCCCAAAAACCTCACACACCTCTCTCGCTCTTATCAACATCTTTATTGTTAACTCATTCTTCCATCAACGCAATCTTCTATTTCTAGGAATCGTAACAGAAATATGCTATTTCCTAGCTTCTCAACACACCTATACAAACAATCTTATCACTAATCTAAAATAAGACAATTCTCATTTATTACAATAACAAATTATTTGAGAAGTTTATCCTCCTCAGTAAAATCGAATTCGTCCAAACAGTCAATGAATTTCGCCACAACATGTGACCATTCCATCACATTGCTGGCTGGGTCTAGATGCTCCTTCATCGGACTCCCAAAGTTTAAATTAACCATGATCTCCTGATCATGCACTTCATGCCTGTGTCCTCCTGGATCCCATACTTGGTTTGATAGTCTGTCCTTGGTTACTGCTGTTGTTGTTTGTCCCTCAAGTCTCCAACCTTTATGTTGTAATGCCTCATTATTTGCTATTGTCCTCTTCACATATTTCGCTGTTGTTCTGCTCCTTCTAATTTGCAGTTTTCCATTTCCTTCACCCATACCATTTCTTCCAGCCAATCTTCCCTTCTTCTTTTGTCTTGTGTTTGTTTTACTGGAATGTTGTAGTATGAGTTTCCACAACTCATTCAATTCTTTGTCCATTTCACTTCTCATGTGCTAAATACTATTCTTTTGCAACTGATTGTGTTCTTGATTTAGAACATCATAATATTTGTGCCAATAACCTTCCATATACATTTCTGAAATGTACAGATGCTTTTCCCCAGGTTTTTCTTTTGGTTTCTCATTTATGACTTCATCATTCCTTGCTTCAAATTCCAGCATACCTTCCATTAATCCGATCTATTCTTCTTGGTTCAGATTGACTTCACATTGCCCTTTTCCTGCATGTAAATCTTCATCAAAATTAATCAACTCAATAGACACAAATGATTTACCTGGTTTCCTCATCAAAAGATTCAATTTATGCCACAATTCTGCCATTTCATCTGGAAATTCTTTCAAAAGTTCTGCACAATCTTTACTAACTGCATTGTCCACAATTTCTGTCTTTAATCCTTCTTTACTCAGCATATGACTATGAGTAGTCATCTCTTCATCTGTTAATACAACAACCTTCAATAATTGTTTGTCTTTCCTCAAGTCGATATGTCCTGCAAACACAAAACAACCTTCAGTTTTCAAAATACAATACCTTCCATTTCCTTTTGATGCTTCAAGCATCAATCCTCCATCATAGATCCTTTGGATTTCAACGAATCCTTCTTGCAGTGACTTCAAATCAATATGAATTTGTTCAAGTTTCTTGAATTCGTTCGTCAGTTTGCCATTCAACCTCTATTGCAATAGCTTCCACTTCACCCTTTTCTTCAGTCTCCATCTTTATCTTCGATCTTCACTTATCTTTCTTTGTACAGCCAGACCAATTTCTGGTTCTTCACTCTGCTGCTAGCTTCTATACTTCTGCAATTTGATACCTTCCTCAAATTCACTCTCATGTAGCTGAACATTTCTTCCAAATTTCTGATTACTTCCATCTTGCTAAGTTAATATTTCTATCTCCTTCATGCCTTTGAGGACATCACTCCCTTGTTGCTCCTGATCTTTCATCTCACCTTCAAATAATCATTGTTCAATTTCTCTAATTTCAACATCATATTTATTAATGCTGTCTTTCACACCTTTTCCTCCATCAGGTTCTGTATGCTTTGTTTCTCCTTTGGGTTCCTCGAGTAATCTTTCCAAGAATTCTATCTCCTTGTGAAATCTCTCCAGCAGATCATCACAATTTTCATTCTCAGCTTCATTCTTTTCTTGGCAATCCTCCTGAGTTGACCTATTTTCCACATTATCATATTTCAAGCATCTTTCATCAATTCCATTAAACAAATTCATTGGTTTATCTTCTTGTAGTCCCACTATGGAATTACCATTAGACTTCCCGTCTGACTGTTTCACACCAAACAGAATTTCATCTATGAACTCCTTCTGTCACCATAGATCAACGCCTTCTTCCTCTAAAAGGGATTCACCATCATACTTTACCTCAAGAGCTTCATTCATGTTTGTGACAATTTCATCTGACTGTCCATCATCCTCTGCATATCCTACAAATATACACAAACTATAAGAATCAAAATCACAAGGCTTCATTGCCTCATTTGCTTCCTTTGTCAACATATCTTCGAATTGTTTTGAACTCTGCCAATAGTCCATGAGATCTTCAGCTGACCTCTCATTATCCTCTTCCCCCAACATTTCACCTTGTTCTGGTCTACAAATGGAAACTTCCAATTCTACCTCTGCTTCTCTTAGTCTCTCTGATTCCTCTTGAGCACTCAATATCTGCTCAATCTTTCTCAATTCTTCTACTATCTCTGACTTCACTTGCTGATTTCTCCTTTCTCGTAGCCTTTTCCATTTTACTCTTCTCCTCATGGTCCAACCATTCTTCTAGTCTTTAATATTTCTCTGCAGCATCTTCATCAATATTCCAATATGGAAATCTATCTCATCTTTCTCTCGGTCAAATTCTTCTTGACTCATCCTCATGCCTTTTGCCTTGGCATCTTCCCTTCTGCTGTGGCTTCTTTTTGAACTTCTGTTATGACTATTTGTAGTCATTTTCTGCTCCTCTCTTTCCATGAGCTCCTTGCACCTCTGCAACAAGCCTCTGCAACAGTAAGTCCTCCTTACTGCAATCTTAACTCACTAAGCTCTCCTCACTCAGTCTTTTTGTAAGCACGATCCCCTATTTGGAATCTTCTCCTGAGCAACACCTTTGCTCCCTCTAGGCTTATGCAATCTCTCACTTTCTCTTTCGAAGACACTTCAATTTTCCTCTCTGTCCAATCTCTTGTTGGATTCTTCAAGTTCATTGCCACTTCTAAGGACTTTCTCTATTGCGCTTTTAAGAACTTATCTGGTTCTTCTCTCACAACTTCTCTTGGTATATATTGCTGCAGTCTTCACTCTTTCAACAAAGCCAGACTTTGATATCAAAAATGACGCAAAGACACCCCTACGATACCTGAATCACACTCACATGTCTCTTTCATTTCCCTTTCAAACACTGCTTCATGCTTCAAATCCATTTGACACCGTTTAACACTTTATGCCCGTTTCAAATTCACCACAACAATTTCTGATCTAGTCGATCCGATCCCTAAATTAACTTGCAAATAGTCGATCCTTAACTTTGTTCATAAATCGTGTTGAACGCTCTTACAAACAGAATGTTATGAAGATTATTGCGCTCAAATCCATGTCTTCGAGGTTCCTGTCTATGAATCACTGCGGCCCTGTCAAAGACATCAATTCACAAACCCAAATCACCTAATCTAATGTTTCGGATCGATTTCCCTTTCACTGTTCAAAAACGCTCCAAACTCTAGTCATACACCGATATATATCAATCGGCGTTCCCAATCTATGTGATTTACTACACCACTAGCCATTGCAATTTCAATTAACTCTGATGCTCTCCAATATCGAATGAACCATTCAAGCTCTCAATTTGTTAACAAAAGTAAGTTCCATGCGGAAGTACTCTATCCAGAGTATCTCTGATTTGGGGCATGCTCGTATTCCACTTAACATAATAGCACGACAGCATTTGCATTCAAGTTATGTTCAAACTCCCAAGCTGTAGCATAAATCCAAAGACCAGGAACATTTGAATGAAATCTCAGTGCTTCGCCAAGAACCTATCTTGTGTGACGATTGTCCTATTCTCTGCAATACTCAGCGTACTAAAACCAGAGGTTCAAATCTCCCTTGTACTTCAAAACTAATTTTCCATAAATATATTGGATCCTCCCTATACTTGTCTTATCACACAGAGAGAATGGCCATTCTCTGTTGTTTTCTTTCAGGCGTCTAACTATCTCCTTTTTAAGATCAAGCCACTCCTGCTGGCTATCATCATAGACAACGAGGTGCCGATTTGTTCGCGCATCAAACAACCTTACCTGACCAGGGTACTATTTGAACCAAAATCCTTTTGATGAATAAAAACAAACCCCTTTATGATAGCGTTGAACACATTATCAAACAATTCTGATTCAATATGACTACACTTATTGCAATCGGTGTTCACCCCGGTTGTATAATAGATATATATCTATTTACAATGCTTCTGACGCAATTCAGTCAAAATTGGCAATCGCATAATTTAATGCCATGACTGCTCTGATCCGATTCAAACTGGAATAGAAGACTGCCAAAACTGAATGTTAATTGATTCATCATCGATCTACAACGCCGATTTGGACTTCCGGACCTGATGCAATTCTGAATTGAATTGTGGATTAATTTAACTCCACTCCAAAATTGGACATTCAACACGATTCACAAATCGGAAGTCGGAGTGGTTGAATGCCAAACTGTCGATTTCGCCACAACGTTGATCCGATATAATTCAAATCAATTTGCCATCACAACTAACATATTGCTAATATTTATGTCATTACGCTGTGTTAAGACTTCTTTCAATTACAAACTTCGACAATAACAGGTTGCATTAAACACAGATTTCTTAAAGGTTAACTAAAACCACGGATCGAGCACACTTCAAGCGATTTTTACACACAGGAAAGCAAATACATCCATTCTCACAAATTCATCATATATACAAACACTAATTTTATTCATATCAGAGTAACAAATAGAGTTTCACCTTTACTGGTCATACATAGAATAATCTGTTTCTTTTTAACCTATACACTCCTCCTCTAATATGAGCTTTCACTCCACACCAAAACTATCCTAATCCCTACTCATTCTACCCCAAAAACCTCACACACCTCTCTCGCTCTTATCAACATCTTTATTGTTAACTCATTCTTCCATCAACGCAATCTTCTATTTCTAGGAATAGTAACAAAAATATGCTATTTCCTAGCTTCTCAACACACCTATACAAACAATCTTATCACTAATCTAAAATAAGACAATTCTCATTTATTACAATAACAAATTATTTGAGAAGTTTATCCTCCTCAGTAAAATCGAATTCATCCAAAGAGTCAATGAATTTCGCCACAACATGTGACCATTCCATCACATTGCTGGCTGGGTCTAGATGCTCCTGCATCACTCACTTGGGACCACCCACCTGTGTGGTGGTTTGCCCATAGGCTGGCCCACTCGTTGGGTCACCCGGGACCACCCACACGGTATAAACATACCAACACCCAAACTTTTCATTTTTCACCTGGCTCGTCTCTCTCGTCCACGCCCTCGCCCGGTGCGCCCTCTTCCGCCAACCGCAACTCGTGGGCATTACATTCTCCCCCACTAGAAATAATTGTCATCCTCGTCAATATCTCATCCCAAAAACCATCTGTCACCAAGGTCTCCATACCAAGGTATACACCCCATCGATATGTCATACATCGAAATGTCTCCTCAATCCATGATCATCAACCACCTCATCGCAAATCTCCACATGCGGCTCCCATCGTGGAAGGTTGGCTCTATCAACTCAAGCAACATGCCCACTGCAACATATCGTGTCGACCCCATCATGTATCGTCATCGTTTGAACTGCTGCCATGATACTCCAACACAATGCTAACACATCTCTGTACACTGCTAGCCCTCATGATTCGAACTAGTCTAGTGATCAGTCCAACTGTCACACTCAAACCATAAGAAGGCAGATCCTTATGCCATCATTAGTCTTTTCTCAAACTCTCGTTACAACATCAACTCGATCAAGAATCCATCTCCATATAAGTGTAAGCCATGCTAACGTCCATGAAGTAGTCTGCATCTTATCTGCAACATGTTGTCCATGATGTTTGGTACCAATGTGCTGCATGAAATCAGCTGCATCTATCCAACATCATCATCCATCTGCAAATTATCTATCTCCTTAAAGTGAAGAGATCCTCTCTTCAAACTCCGACCCTTGATGTGCCACATCCAGGTTCATGAAGCCACCTCCATCATATATGCAATGTGCCATCCCTCAAGTCTGCCATAGACACAAGTATACACCTGTCTCATCTATCCATGTGTTGCCCACAATCACAGATCAATCAACTCCCATGTGTCAAAAGTGGTTAAGTCTCGGCTCAACCCATGCCCAAGTTTTGCCACCAAGGCATCATCATCGCTGTAACCATCACTCCAAAGTGTCTCATATCGATCCTCCTCATCAACTCACTCTTTCAAGCACAACCATACATGTACTCAAAAGTATGCACCCCATCCTGCATCAAAGTCTTTGACCTCGGCTCTTCAATGCATCAGATCCTCCAAGTCCACCATATATGAAGTCCTCAAAAGTCACAACCTCATGTCATCATGAGCTCCATGAGTCATCTCCAACTAGCATCCAACAAGCATACATGTCTTGGCCCAAAGGTCTTTGCAAGATGCCTAAGCTCTCCATGTAGTAGGAATGCTCCATATTCTGCTCACAGATCCAACCAGTCCATGGCCTTGTTGTACAAGAGTGCACAACCTCTCCATTAGCTCATAAATAAAACATTTCCATGTCACACCAGCAAATCTACCTGCACAACATCCCTGCCTCAGCACTCCTCATTGGATGCCCATAAGTGACACCTCTACAAGTGTTCCTGCATAATGTCCCTGCATAAGACTACCATGCTCCATGTCTCCAACTTGATGTCCATGACTAAGTTGTCCATGCTGTCCAACTAAGTAGACCCATCACAACAATTTGTCAGCCTCATCCAAGTCTGTAAATCCAGTCTAGTTAACTCGGTCACCCAACCATATCATCATCACATGAGTCTCTTCCACCATGGTTCCCCCATTGAAGGTTCCACCAAGACTTCCTCTTGGTCTCGGCCATGAGAAGTCCACCCAAGTATCATCATACTCAAGTGCGTGCCCTCCAATCTGTCCATGAGTCATGCTGGGCACTTAGCAAATTCTCCATGTGGCTAAAGCATGACCCATTCCTCTGAATCAATCATCATGTTTCTCCCTTGTCACGGGCCTTTGCACCTTCCACCATAAGGTCACAAACAACCCCAAAACGTCTTGCAATAGTCAATGGTCCTTGCTTCTCCATACAAGGTCTCATCATAGACATTCATGGTAAGATCCCGCTTTGCATCAGCAAACTGATTTTTCTCTTCCCTGCATAAGGTTCATTTACAAAATGCTCAACCAAAACATAAGCATAAGTAGTACTTACATCATCATCATGAGGCTCCTCCATGAGAGTGTCCTCATCCACCCATGTCTGCAAACTACACGATCCTGGTCCAACTTGAACAATTTCAAGTTCATCCTCCATCGTTGTCAAATCTACAACATCCTCAATCATCAGGGCTTCCTCTTCCTTGTCAGCATAATCTGCAACTTCATCCTGCTCCATTGTCCAACCAAGTCGAAGAAGTTCGTCTTCAACATTCCTTTCCAAGACTTTAAGTTTATCTCAAAACCGAGGGTTCTCTTCTTTCATCCGCTTCAACTTGTACAAGGTCAGCAACAACTTCCCTTCGCATTCTTCCAAACCTGCCATGCCTTGTCGTTCAGCTTGGCCCAAGCATGAAGCTTCAACTCTGCTAAACCTGTCACGAAGTATTACACTTCTTCCACCATTCACCTGAATCACCCTAATATACCACCTGTCACCTGCAAAACTTGAACTCCCTGCCAAGTCTTCAGCCTTCTTGTAGAATCAGCTCCTTGATTCAGTTCACCAGCTCTAATACCACTTATCACGAAGTGACAGTGGGATCAACTTCTTCCACAAATCCCCTTTGCACTTCACCAACTTTGATACCACTTGTCATGACCCTACATTGGCAGTAATCTTCCAACCGCACTATAGCGAGGTGTGGCACCATCGGCTACTTTCTTTTCACCAATACTTATGATCGTGGACTATGCCTAACATTCGTACTTAGTTTATTTTCCATTACCAAGTATTATCTTTATCTTTTATACACGATGAAACCATGAACATTCATCATAAACAACATTACACATATAGAAATGCACAACAATATAAAGGGAGGGGCAACTCCCCAATGTGATTTTGCCCATATATCAATATATATAATTTTCAACTTTCAAAGTATAAGTTAAATCTTGGAGGAAACCCCAAATTTACACTTAGCCAAATTTTCACAACTTCGAAAAACTCGATTTCCCATCTCGTTGGAACCTTCGAACGGTCACCGCATGACTTGCCCAACACTTCGTTCACTTGTCGCACGTCTTCACCTAGCTCACTCACCATTCATTTAGCAAACACCCAAACCATGTTACCCTAAAAAACATTATCGTTCACCCCAGTTGTTCCTTCGTTCGGCAGGCACACACGTACCCGTGTCACCACTCGCTCGAACTCTTGTTCACAGTTTCGACCTCCCTTTGTTCGCTGGGCCGCACGTAGTACCGCCTACACAAACTCCTGTTCACGACCTCCGGTTCAACCACCCTTCATTCGGCTAACGCCCTCACCGTGTCATCCTACACGAACTATTAACCTGTCGTTCAACCTTGCACGGATGCCTTACCTGGGTTGCCCGTCGTTCAACCTTCCTTGAATGCCTTGAACAGTCTGCTCGCCATTCAGCTCTGTATAGACGCCCTACCCGAGTCACCCGTCGTTTAGCTTTGCACGGACGCCCTACCCGGGTCGCCCATCGTTCAACCCTGCATGAATGCCCTGAACGGTCTGCCCGTCGTTCAACTCTACACGATGCCTTCGCCCATTCCACCCGTCGTGCAGGCACATCCGCACGCAGAACCTTCGCACTTTTCGCTCTTCTCCTTGGCTCGTCTAAGTGATATGCGTCAAAGTGTTTGTTTGTTGAATGATTGAATGATCGAATGATGCTCTCCACCATCCAACTTCCACCTTCTTATACGCTTGAACGCCCATCATTCAAATGCCTAGCCGACCTGCCCATCCATCGCACATCTATTGGCTTACTTCTTCTTTCGCATGTCGGCCCACTCATTGTTAAGTCGGCTCACCCACAGGCTTGCCCGAGACCACCCACTCATGTGATGGTTCGCCCGTCGGCTCGCCCACTCGTCGGGTTGCCTGGGACCACCCACATGGTATAAACATACCAACGCCCAAACTTCGCATTTTTCACCCGGCTCGTCTCGCTCATCTGCGCCCTCGCCCAGTGCGCCCTCGCTCATCTGCCAACCACAGCTCGTGAGCATTACAGGCAGGGTGGGGCAAAGGGTGTTTCACAATCACCCCTCCACCCTCGCAAGTCATAGGCCCGTCGGGGTGGGGCAGAGGGCTGCGGACAACCTCCGCAACACCCCGGCGACCCAATGACCTGTAGAGGTGGCAGGGTGATTCTAGGAATCACCCCGTCCTCTATCCCACCCTGGCAGCCCAATGGCCCGCAGGGCTGTGGGGTGATTCCAAGAATCACCTCGCCCTTCACCCCACCCTAGTAGCCCAACGGCCCACGGGGGTGGCGAGGTGATTCCAAGAATATCCTCGCCACCTGCGCGAGTCGTGGTGGGCCGCCGAGTTTTGGGCGGAGGGCTACGGACAGCCTTCGCCCCACCCCGGCAGCCCAACGGCTCGCGGGGGTAGCGGGGTGATTCCGGGAATCACCCGCCACCCCCGCGAGCCGTTGGGCTGTTGGGGTGGGGTGGAGGTTGGGGATTGTGAGGTGATTTCGGGAATCACCCCACCACCCCCGCGGGTTGTTGGGCCGCTGTTGTCATGCCCCTACACTGGCGATAATCTTCCAACTGCATTATAGCGAGGTGAGACACCACCGACCACTTTATTTTCACCAATCCTTATGATCGTGGATTATGCCTAACATTCATACTTAGTTTATTGTTCACTACCAAGTATTAGTTTATCCTTTATACATGATGATACCATGAACATTGATCATAAACAACAATAACATGAACAATTGCACAACAGTATAAAGGGAGGGGCAACTCCCTGATGTGAGTCTGCCCGTATATCAATATATATAATCTTCAATTTTTACAACATAAGCTAAATCTTGGAGGAAACCCCAAATTTACACTTAGCCAAACTTTCACAACTTCGGCAAACTCGGTTGCCCAGCTTGTCAGCGGGTCTGAATGGTTACCGCACGACTCGTCCAACACTTCATTCACCCCTTGTACCTCTTCACCCAGATCGCTCTCCATTCGTTCAGAAAACACCCAAACCATGTTACCCTGCCCGACATTATCATTCAACCCAACCATTCCTTTATTCAGCGAGTGCACACGCACTCATGTCGCCACTCGCCTAAACTCTCGTTCATGGTTTTGATCTCCCTTCATACAGTGGGCCACACGTAGTACCGCCTACAAAAACTCTCTTTCATGACCTCCAGTTCAACCACCCTTCATTCAGCTAATACCCTCACTGTGTCATCCTGCATGAACTATCAACATGTCGTTCAGCCCTACACGGACGCCCTACTCGGGTCACCCGTCGTTCAACCCTACACGAATGCCCTAAACGGTCTGCCCACCATTCAGCTCTGCATGGATGCCCTACCAGGGTCGCTCGTTGTTCAGCACTGCACGGGCGCCCTACCCAGGTTGCCCATCATTCAACCCTGCATGAACAACCTAAACAGTTCGCCAGTTATTTAGCTTTGCACGACGCCTTCGCCGGTTTTTCCCATCATGCACGCACATCTGCATGCAGAAACTTCACACTTATTCACTCTTCTTCTTGGCTCATCCAAGCGTTTGTTGGTTGAATGATCGAATGATGATCTCCACCATCCAACTTCCATATTCTTATATGCTTGAACAACCATCGTTCAAACGCGCAGTCAACCTGCCCATCCATCGCACATCCGTCGACTTACTTTTTCGCATGTCGTCCCATCCATTATTAAGTTGGCTCGCCCTGGACCACCCACTGATGTGGTGGTTCGACCGTCAGCTTGCCCACTCGTCGAGTCGCTCGGGACCACCCACACAATATAAACATACCAATGCCCAAAATTTGCATTTTTCACCTACCTCATCTCGCTCGTCCGCACCCTTGCCTGATGCGCCCTCACTCGTCCACCAATCGCAGCTTGTGGGCGTCACATTCTCCCCCACTAGAAATCAATGTCGTCCTTGACAATATCTCATCTCGGCAACCATCTACCACTAAGATCTCCATACCAAGGTATACAGCCCATCGGTATGTCATACATCGGAATGTCTCCTCAATCCATGATCATCAACCATCTCGTCGCAATGTCCACATGCGGCTCCCATTGTGGAAGGCTGGACCCTCCAACTCAAGCTACATGCCCACTGCAACATATCATGTCGACCCCATCATGTATCATCATCGTGTGAACTGTTGCCATGATACTCCAACACAATGCTAACACATCTCTGTACACTACTAGCCCTCATGATTTGAACTAGTTTGTTATGAAACTAGCTCACAAAAAGATAGAAAAGATAGTTGAACGCCTTAGAATTCAGCCTCTTCGAGGGGGAAACCTCCTTTATATTACACAAATGGACAAGTCTTGGATGATACAAATGAAAATACCTCCTTTCTATATATAGAAGTCTAAGGGGTCATAATATAATTAGAGCCGACGTAACAATAATAATGTAAGGGTACAATAATAACAATAGTGGGCTTCTATGGGGCACAATAGTAACAATATGGGCACTACATGGGTACATCAATATAATAAAGGGGTTGTACTAATAACAATAAGGGGTTACACTAATAGTATAGGGGCCTAACATAGTTGGGTGATCAGTCCAACTATCATACTCAAACCATAAGAATGCACATCCTTATGCCATCATCAGTCTTTTCTCAGACTCTCGTCACAACATCAACTCGATCAAGAATCCATCTCCATATAAGTGTAAGCCATGCTTAGGTCCATTAAGTAGTCTCCATCTCATATGCAACATGATGTCCATGATGTTTGGCACCAATGTGCTGCATGAAATCAGCCGCATCTATCCAACATCATCATTCATGTGTAACATCCATCTCCTCAAAGTGAAGAGATCCTCTCATCAAACCTGATTTTCGATGTGCCACATCCAGGTCTATGAAGCCACCTCCATCATATCTGTAATGTTCCATCCCTGAATTCTGCGATAGAAACAAGTATACACCTATCTCATCTCCCATTTTATGCCCATGATCACAGATCAATCAACTCCCATGTGTCAAAAGTGGTTAAGTATCGGCTCAACCCATGCCCAAGTGTTGCCACCAAGGCATCATCATCGCTGCAACTCCATCACTCCAAAGTGTCTCATATTGATCCTCCTCATCAAGTCAATCTTTCAAGCACACCCATACATGTACTCAAAAGTATGCACCGCATCCTGCATCAAAGTCTCTGACCTCAGCTCCTCAATGCATCAGATCCTCCAAGTCACCATATATGAAGTCCCCAAAAGTCACAACCTCATGTCATCATGAGCTCCATGAGTCATCTCCAACCAATATCTAGCAAGCATACAAGTCTCGGCCCAAAGGTCTCTGCAAGATGCCTCAACTCTCCATGTAGTAGGAATGCTCCATAGTCTGCTCACAACTCCAACCAATCCATGGCCTTGTTGTACAAGAGTGCACAACCTCTCCATCGGCTCATAAGTAATAAGTCTCCATGTCACACCAGCAAATCCACCTGCACCATTCCTATCTTAGCACTCCTCGTTGGATGCCCATAAGTGACACCTCTACAAGTGCTCCCACATAATGTACCTGCATAAGACTACCATGCTCCATGTCTCCTGTTGAGATTGCAACAAGATGATGGAGCTTAGTGAAAAGAGTCGCCTTCACTAAGTGGGCCCGCAGGCTATTTTTGGCGCAAGTCTATTTTTAGACTATGTCTATTTTTA
>APFE031150271.1:4865-37834 GCA_000404065.3 Pinus taeda | reverse complement strand
CCAACCTGATGTCCATGACTAAGTTGCCCATGTTGTCTAGCTAGGTAGACCCATCACAACAATTGGTCATCGTCATCCAAGCCTGCAATTGTTCTAGTGAACTCGGTCACCTAATCGTATCATCATCACATGAGTCTCTTCCACCATGGCTACCCCGCTAAGGGTTCCACCAAGACTTGCTCTTGGTCTCGACCATGGGTAGTCCACCCAAGTATCATCATACTCAAGTGTGTGCCCTCCTCCAATCTGTCCATGAGTCATGCCGAGCACTTAGCCAATTCTCCCATATGGCTAAAGCATGACCCATTCCTCTGCAACGATCATCATGTTCCTCCCTTGTCACGGGCCTTTGTACCTTCTACCATAAGGTCACAAACAACCCCAACAAGTCCTGCAACAGTCAACAATCCTTCCCTTTCCATACAAGGTCTCATCGTAGACATCCATGGTAAGATCCTCCCTTGCATCGGAAAACTGACTTTGCTCTTCCCTGCATACGGTTCATATTTCAAAAGTCTCACTGAAACACAAGTATAAGTAGTACTTACTTCATCATCATGAGGTTCCCCCATATGAGTTTCCTCATCCACCCATGTCTGCAAACTGCACGATCCTGGTCCAACTTGATCAATCTCAAGTTCATCCTCCATCATGGTCATATCTGCAACATCTTCGTATTGGCCCTTGAGTTCTTCAATTTCTTCTTTGATCTTCGAACAACCTTCCTGAATCTTCATATTCTCGGCCTTCATTGAAGCCCATTCAGAACTCCATCTACTCATTTGTTCGAACACTTTGTACCGAAAATATTCACCTGCATCATGGCTAGATTCACCTGCCATAGGTCCTTCTACCATCTAAGCCATCCAATTTCCTACAACCTGAATCACCCTGATATACCACCTGTTACCTGTAAAACTTGAACTTCCTACCAAGTCTTCGGTCTTCTTGCGGAATCAGCTTCTTGATTCAGCACACCAACTTTGATACCACTTGTCACATCCCTACATTGGCAGTAATCTTCCAATTGCACCTCGAGGTGCGACATCACCGACCACTTTCTTCACAAATACTTATGATCATGGACTACATCTAACATTCGTACTTAGTTTATTTTTTGTTACAAATATTAGTTTATCCTTTATACACGATGAAACCATGAACATTCATCATAAACGACAATAACATGAACAATTGCACAACAGTATAAAGGGAGGGGCAACTCCCTGATGTGAGTCTGCCCAATAATCTTCAATATTTACAACATAAGCTAAATCTTGGAGGAAACCCAAATTTACACTTAGCCAAATTTTTACAACTTCGGCAAACTCGGTTGCCCAGCTCATCGGCACCTCCAAATGGTCGCCACACGACTCGCCAAACACTTTGTTCACCCATCGCATGTCTTCACCTGGGTTTCTCTCCATTCATTCAGCAAACGCCCAAACCGTGTTACCCTGCTTGACATTATCGTTCAGCCCAACCATTCCTTCATTCGGCAGGGGCACATGCACTCGTGTCGCCGCTCGCTCGAATTCTCGTTCATGGCTTCGACCTCCCTTCATTTGGTGGGTCGCACATAGTACCACCTACATAAACTCCCATTCACGACCTCCAGTTCAACCACCCTTCATTTGGCTAATGCCCTCACCGTGTCGTCCTGCACGAACTATCAACCTGTTGTTCAACCCTGCACAGATGCCTTACCCGGGTCGCCTGTCATTCAGCCTTGCACGAACGCCCTGAACGATCCACTCGTCGTTCAGCTCTACACGGATGCCCTACTCTGGTTGTTCGTCGTTCAGCTTTGCACGGACACCCTACCTGGGTCTCCTGTCATTTAACCCTTCACGAACGCCCTGAACAGTCCCCCTGTCGTTGAGCTCTGCACAACATCTTCGCCCGTTCTGCCTGTCATGCGGCCACATCTGCACACAGACCCTTCGCACTTCTTCGCTCTTCTCCTTGGCTCGTCCAAGTGATCTGTGTCCAAGTGTTTGTTGGTTGAATGATCGAATGATGATCTCCACCATCCAACTTCCACCTTCTTATACGCTTGAACGACCATCATTCAAACGCCCAGTCGACCTGCCCACCCATTGCACATTCGTCGACTTACTCCTTCTTTTGCACGTCGGCCCATCCATTGTTAAGTCGACTCACCAAGGACCGCCCATCCGTGTGTAGTTCGCCTATTAGCTCGCCCGCTCGTCTGGTCGCCTGGGACCACCCACATGGTATAAACATACCAACACCCAAACTTTGCATTTTTCACCTGGCTCGTCTCACTCATTTGCACCCTCGCCCGGTGCACCCTCGCTTGTCCGCCATCTGAAACTCGTGGGCATTATAGCAGGGGTGGGTCGGACACTGGGGGTGATAAGGTGATTCTGGGAATCACCCCGCCCTCCGCCCCACCCCGATAGCCCAACAACTTGCAGGGGTGGCGAGGTGATTTCAGGAATCACCCTGCCCTCGGCCCTACCCTGGCAGCCCATTGACATGCGGGGATGGCAGGGTGATTCCAGGAATCATCCTGCCCTCAGCTACACCCTAGTGGCCCAATGGCTCGCGGGGGTGGCGGGATGATTCCGGGAATCACCTCGCCCTTTGCCCCACCCCGGCGGCCCAACGACCCGCAAGAGTGGCGGGGTGATTCTGAGAATCACCCCGACCTTTGCCCTACCCCGACGACCCAATGACTCACAGGGGTGGCAGGGTGATTCCATGAATCACCTTGCCCTCCACCCAACCCCAGTGGCCCAATGGCCCACGGGGGTGGCAGGGTGATTCCGTGAATCACCTCGCCCTCCGCCGCACTCCGGCAGCCCAATAGCTCGCGAGGGTGGAATTAACCTGCGCTCTACCCCACATCAGCGGCCCAACGACCCACTGGGGTGGTGGGGGGATTCTGGGAATCACCCCACCCTCCACCCACCCTTGCGCCCCCCTCCGCCACACTCCGGCAGCCCAATAACTCGCGAGGGTGGAATTAAGCTGCGCTCTACCCCACGTCAGCGGCCCAACGATCCACTGGGGTGACGGGGGGATTCTGGGAATCACCCCACCCTCCACCCACCCTTGCGCCCCAACAGCTTGCGGGGGTGGTGGGGTGATTCCGGGAATCACCCTGCCCTCCGCCCTGCCCCTGCGGGCATACGACATGCAAGGGTGGCGAGGTGATTCCGGGAATCACCCCACCCTCTGCCCCACCCCGACGACCCAACGGCTCGTGGGCATGGCAAGGTGATTCCGGGAATCACTCCGCCCTCCGCCCCACCTCGGTGGCCCAACGGCCCGCGAGGGTGGCGAGGTGATTCCAGGAATCACCCCACCCTCAGACCCACCCAGGTGGCCCAAGGGCTAGCGGGGATGGCTGGGTGATTCCGGGAATCACTCTGCCCTCCCCCCACCCCGACAACCCAACAGCCTACAGGGGTAGTAGGGTGATTTTGAGAATCACCCTGTCCTTTAGCCCACCCCGATGGCCCAACGACTCGCGCAGGTGGCGGGGTTATTCCGGGAATCACCTCTCCCTCTTCCCCACACCGACAGCCCAACGACCCGCGGGGGTGGATGGGTGATTCTGAGAATTAGCCCACCCTTAGCCCCCAACGACCTGCAGGGGTGGCTGGGTGATTCCGAGAATCACCCTGCCCTCCGCCCCACCCCGGAATTACAACAATCCGAAGTGGTGGCAGAGTGATTCTGGGAATCACCCCGCCCTCCTCCCTACCCCGACGACCCAACGACTTGCGGGGGTGGCGACATGATTCCTCTGCCCCACCCCGGGTGCCCAATGGCCTGTGGGGATGGCGGGGTGATTCTTAGAATCACCCCTCACTCTACCCCACCCCAGTGGCCCAACGACCCACGAAGATAGCGGGGTGATTCTGGGAATCGCCCCACCCTCCACCCCACCCGATGACCCAACGGCCTGCGGGGGTGGCGGGGGGATTCTAGGAATCACTTTACCCTCTGCCCCACCCCGGCGACCCAATGGCCTGTGGGGTGGTGGGATGATTCCGGTAATCACCCCGGCGGCCCAACGGCTCGCGGGGGTTGCGGGGTGATTCCGGGAGTCACCCCGCCCTCTGCCCCACCCTAGCGGCCCAACGGCCCGCAAGGGTGGTGGGGTGATTCAATTCAAGGATGCAACTTATATGGTAAGACATGTAAAATGTATATTTGATTAATGTTAAAAAATTCATTTATGTACAAGTTAATTGAACTTTTACTATTTCATGTTATAGACAAAAGTCAAACCTTCTTAACCGTGAAGATCAACTATTTATAAATGATTATGAGTTCATCCATATTGATAGTTGGGCAAAAGATGATAGCTATATGTCTATGATTTTTAATCGGGTAGATGGAGAGAGTTATAGCCAAATACTGACTTATGATGTTGTTGTGAGAAAACTAACATATAAAGACAAAGAAACAAAAGGAGAGATAGTTAACATTTATAAAAAAATACAGTTATTGATTAACTATCTTATATACATATGTTCAAATGAAGGAGATTGAGTTTTGGATTTATTTTCTGGCTCAAGTAAGTTTTATTATATGGAATTGAATTTCAATATGTTATTTCTTAATTTATATATCATTGTACTAATTTACTTCATTATTTCTTTTGTGCTAGATAATTAGGTACAACACTAGCATGTTGCCTTCGAAAAGGAAGAAATTGCATTGCCATTAAAAAAATCCAATACAGTGCAATTTTATTCAACAAAGAATTAATGCTATTCAATTTCTTCCAGATGTAATGCAAGAAATTAGGTTGAAGAAAGAGGACTTTAGTGAATCACGTGTGGAAAAAATGGCAAAGAAACCGCAACCACCATTACACAGAATGATTGGAAAGGCATACATTGGGAGATTTGCAGACATCAAAGATCCATTAGAAGAGGAAAATGAGCAAAATGAAGCAAAAAATATTGTGGAAGAAGACAATGATGAAACTCTAGAGGATGAAGAGTTTGGATTACATGACATTGTTGATTAAATTTAAGTTATGCTTGGAAATCAAGCTAATTTTTTGTAACTACTAATTAGTTATACTTGTAATGTTTTGACTTCGACATTTTATGAGAAGAATAAGCACTCAATTAAGGTTGTTATGCGTTCAATAATTGTATTATGTGATTTTCGCATTAATTTTTATGTTAATCATTATTTTTTGAAAAAAAAGTGATTATTATTATTTTTTTGACATGAAATTCATAAAAAAAAATAAAAATAATAATAATAATAATAATAATTAATCATTTTTAGTTCAAATTTTCCTATAAAAATTGTGATTTTGACATGTCATTTCTAGCAAAAAATTACAAAAAAGTATCAAAACGTGTAGTTTTTTAGTTATATTTATGTTAAAAATGGTTATTTTTACGTCAATTGTTAAAATTATTGTTTTTTAGAGACAATTATTTCATGTGGATTGAAAAATTAATTAATGATGTATAAATATGTAGAATATCGAAAATTCAAAATATCGACCACCTTTTTTAAATATGCAAAATAATAAAAACCTCACTACCAATATATATATATATATATATATATATATATATATATATATATTATATATATATAATGTAATAATTACTTCTAAATTTAAAATTTTGAAGTGGTCTTCTTCTTCATATATATATATATATATATATGAAGAAGAAGCCACTTCAAAAATTATTAAATTTAGAAAGTAATTATTTACATTTCATACATTAGAAAATTTAAAGTCAAAAAATAGGTCTTTTAAAAAAAAGGCCTGTTGTAGAATTATCACTTTTTTAAATCAACATGAAAATCACTACCATTCTAAAATGCAATGTACATAAAAAAATTTAAAGTGTCAAAAACTATGCTCTGAAAAAAACATATGTGTTCTGCATCACCCATTTTCAAAATCGGGTCACTTTTTTGCTATCTCTACGAAACGGGTAACAGTATCAGTTCCCGTTTCAAAGTTTACATTGTTGATATCTCTTCAAAATGATTTGTATAAGATGAAGATATCAAAGGAAGGAGCAGCTTCATATTTCATGAAGATCTCTGAGATGAGGGATCAACTTCAAGAGCTGGGAGAAGTCATATCTGACAGTGAAATAACAACTATAGTACTCAATGCTCTACCTGAGGATTTGGGAAACTTCACATTAAGCATATATGCCAAGAAGGAAGCTACCCCACTAAGTGAATTATGGTTTCTATGCAAGATAGAGGAAACTAGACCCAAAGCAAAAGAGGATGTGGGATCAAAGGAGCAAGCATTTGAAACCATGGCCAAGAAAAAGAGAAAATTTGGCAAATTTGGTCCATGAAGAACAAACAATAAAGATATGTCCAAAATCCAATACTTTCGATGCTAATAATATGAACACTACAAAAGGAATTTTCCAAAACTTAATAAGGATAACAACAACAAAATAAAAAGGGAAGAATCTCACATGACACAAGAGGTGAAAGAAGAAGACAAGAAGAAAAAGAAGGAAGATCCTTCGGATCTCTACTATGACTAAGTCTACTTCTTTACTTAAAGTCTTCTTTCAAAGTTTTGAGTAGTATAGGAGCATGTAGGAATAGAACAAAAATGCATGGCTAGAAACATCTTCTAGAATCTAGAAGCATGATGTACATAGAGTTCAAAATACTCATGTAGAAGGAGCATTTAGAAATAGAACAAAATGCATGGTTAGAAACATCTTCTAGAATATAGGAGTATAATGTACATATAGCTCAAGGTATTCATATAGAAGGCACATACCTATTATAAGACCTCATCTATGATAAAAGAATAAGTGATCATAATTGTAAATCCTAGAAGGCCACCATCATCAAAATAAAGAGACATTTGCAGGGTGAGGATCTACAAGATCCTATGGCAAGAATCTTCAAAAGAAGGTTCATAAATAAGATCAGATGTGTCAAGCAAAGAAGGGCTACATCAATCAAGAAGGACCATCAAATGAAGCCGAGATGATCAAAGAAGAATCAAGATAAGGTATGTATGCACTAAAAGGTAAAGTCATGTCATCTTATATATTACTAAATCATGGAATATATCTAAGACATGATCAAGTACAAAAGGATCTCCTTCAGTGAAGACATACTCAAGAGAATGTACAAATCAACAAGATAAGTGCTCACATAAGGAACATAAGGTTGTTGACTACTCCATGAAAGAAAGTAAAGAAGAATCACTCTCCTAAGGAGTACAACTCTGAAAGAAGGCATGACAACTCTGATTGAAGGCATGACAACTCTAACAAAGGAAGAAAAAGATCAAAGGACCCTTGACACCTATAAAGGCCTTGGAGATATTAAGGTGCATATAGTTGATTCAACTCTATGAGGATGTCATGATGAAGAGGCCATCCAACAAAAGCATTATCTAATGTTGAAGCAAGTCAGGATGAAGTCGTGAAGGGCTATCAAATCAGAGCATGTAAAAAACCAAGTATAACTAAGCATCTATGTGATAAGTATTCTAAAACCATATACATATGAAAAAGGAGTAGCTAGATGATGAAAGAACCTAACACACATCTATAAGGACACTTTCCATGAAGAAGCAATGACATGACAGGCCAAGAAGGAAATTGATCGATGGTCGGTGCCTTACCAAGAAGAAGTTATAACAAAGAATTCATGACATCAAAGAAGGAGATAAATTAGCTGAAGGACCCAAGAAGAAGAAGTTGATGATGAATGGACAAGTCCCTAGTTAAGGGGGACTTATAACAAGTTCCCAATTACAAAGGAACTTGCACAAGTACCTTGTCAGAGGATACTTGGGCATATCTTCCTCAATTGAGAGGAAGAGATAGACACAACATTCTTGTCTTCACTTGGGAAGAAAGAATGGGAGGATTGGGTAATCATCTGGCATCTAATACTCTTTGAGGATGTGTAGGGCATCCAAGACAAGAGTAAGAAATAGGACTGATATTCTTTGAGGGCTGGGAACCCAAGAAAAGAATAGTCCTAGAAGGTCATACTTAGTGAACACCCGGGTGGGTATGTACCTTGAGAGACAATGACTAAGGTGTCTATAAGTCATTGGTCTCACCAACATTGTGCTATGATCTAATGAGAGATGAATTTGTTAGTCAAGGCCTTGTTATGGACAATGTTGGTTACTGTGATGCTATAATAGATGGATTTCCAATCCAGTTTCTCTTATGTGAGTTCTTCAAGATTGAAAATAACCAAACATCTCGTAATTATTTATGAATACCTCCCTAGTTAAGAGGGAGTGTTGAAGAAAGTATAACTAGGTCCGATCTTCATAAATGTAATTGTGATATTTGTATTTATAAAAGAAAATAAATATTAGTTTTGTTATTTATATCAATGAATTTCTAGCTCATTGGATAGGTCTAGCACATGTCAAAGTGCTATAGGAAAGTCAAAGAGTCAAAAGAAATGTTGAAGACCCTTAAGGGCATGTTACACCATGTATATTTACGTATTAGAGACAAAAGAGTATCTCCAAGAAAAGTTAACAAGTCTCCTCCATGCAATGACATCACCAAAAAAGCAATCCTAATTTTATATGACAAGGCGACCTCATGTACACAAGTCAGCCTCAAGTCAGCCGAAAGAAAGGATAAACCTCTATATATAAGAGGTTGTCCACTCCTCCAAGATAACACAATCTACCTCTGAAATCAGCAAAGTGAAGGGACGAGTAAAGGGTGAAAAAGAGATGAGAAAGGGAGCCTCTAGTGCAACGGAGAAGGAAGGAAGAACACCAAAGCTTAGAGGACTATTCTCATGTCTATTAGAGTCACACGTGTGAATATAAATAGGGTATCTCTACTATCATTGCAGCCCTCCGTCGTAGTCATACATATCTCATTGTTTGGGCTAGAAAAGTAGGCCTATAAGGCCTCTCACTCAAGCAAAGAAGAAGCTCACTCAAGCGAAGAAGAAGCTCACTCAAGTGAAGAAGAAAAGAGGACTTCCACATAAGGATCTTGAAGGAATCCCCTCACACATGCGAAGAAACAGTTATACACTTCTATCATATTAGGCTTGCAACTATATCTCAAGAAAGAGCTGGGATGGAGGAGGGATAAAGTACTCTTGATATGTGAAGGAATCTACCAAGGAATAAAGAGGAATATCTCTTATATAAGAAGCATAACAAGGACTACTATCAGTTGTCGAAAGAAGGATGAAGTGTCTGAGGAAGGAGGACGAAGTGCCAGAAGAAGAAGGACAAAGACTTGACTTGTGCTTGGAGGATATTCTTGTCAAGGGTCTAGGGTTTGGCATTTATCAATACAAGCTTCAATAAGAGAAATTTGAAGAAGGGTTTTCCTCTCTAAGAAAGAGAGGTTTTTCCCTAGCAGAGAGTCAACATCTTGTGTTCTTGACTTTTGTATTTTGGTAACAGTTTGATGAAGTAAAAGAACATACACTAATAATAAGAAGAAGATCAAGCTAACAAGAAAAGTTAAAAGTGCTTCATAAATTGTTATTATTGCTAGAAGAATCATATCTTAACTATGATGCCCTAAATTCTTCAGCATATCTAATAGTGTATTAAATCTTTGAAAATATTAGTTGAATTTGGTTATTCTTCTTGCTGCCTTGTTGGGGACTTTAGTCGTTCCTCAACGCTAGAAAGCATGGTTGCTAACTCGACACATACCACTCTAAGGCCTTCTAGTTCATTGATCTATTGCAAAATGATGCCTCGAAGTGAATGGGTCTTCTTCTTCATTGCTATAAAATCTTCCTTCAGATGCTCAAACTTTCTTTGGTGGCTCTCATCCAAAAGCCTTGCAAACCTATTGGATGCCTATGCATCTACTTGTACCTCATCAATGGATGACCATAAGGATGGATCCTCAACTCTCTCAACAACCTCTCCAACTTGAGGCTTCAACGAGCTCTCCAACATAGATGACTCATAAATATCATGAGGAAGATCTATGTGCCCCTCACACTCACTGGTGTTATCATCCTCATATGATAGCTCCAATGGTCTATCAAAGGTTGTCCCAGGACTCACTTTACTCTTTGCTTCCCGACCTTTAATTTATTTTTCATCTTCAAATATGCAACTTTCTTTTTCCTTTGCTTCCATTACTGATACACATGCTTTGACCCACTCCATCATTCTTGTGTAATTCCCATGAAACCCTACCAATTTGTGCTTGTCTCTTAGTGGACAAAACTCCCAAAAAGAGAGGGGTGCTTAAAATTACATCCCAATGATTAGTACGCCTTCCAACTCATTGCAAACAACTTCACCTATGTTGTAATCATGTTTTCCGCTTCGATGCATCATCCAAAAATTTGGCCACGGTGGGTCTAGTGGCTCTGCCATACAAAGGAGAATGACTCTAATTTTCCAACATGGTATTAGTCAACTTCCCTATCATCTCAATCATTATCTTTTGTATTTTGATTATTTTTCTCATGGTACTTATCCATGTTTGGTTTTGGATCTTTTCTGTCTCCCATGGATCCTTTACTAAAGGCCCAAAGTTGGCCAAGATCATCTTTTGATACCACTGTAATGTCTCATTTGATAAAATGTGTTATTTTACCCTTAACAAAATTTCAAATTTTCTTTGAAGACTTTTGTCAAACATTTCGTTGGAAAAAATTTCGTCAAACACTTTGTAAGCAAAGTAATGAATACCTTCAACAGGGAGAAATGAGAGGCAAAATCAAATACTTTATTAAATTGATTGGAAGGTTTTACAAGGAAAAACCATTTAGAAACCTGGTATCCAACTCCAACAATAGGATAGAACAACTCGTCCCTCTGAAATGATGATATAACCCTCTAGAATTGATCTCAACCCACAAGGAAAGCTTTGCCTAAGAAATCTCGACCCCTTCAAAGAATAATCTCAAACTCTGCAACTTAGCTTCCAAGAAGAAATAATGCGACCTCTCCAGGAACTCAGCATCAAGGATCCAATGAATAATTGATCAAGAAATGAACTTGGCCCTACGATAGACTTAGCAACAATGCATGCACAATTAATAATCAATTCATTCCTTGGAAGAGATAACTCATCCTCCATGAATAACAACCAAATCGGCCTTTTGGAAAGTGACTCAAACTCCTTCTGGAAATGTTACTCAACCCTAAGAAGATAAGAAAATAAACTCAACATCTTTGAAGATAAAATCGTCCTCCAATGCTGAATAAATCGACCTCCAAATGGGTAAACTCGGTCTCCTTCGACAAATAGAAGAATATGACCTCCAAATGTACTCAACCTCCTAAACAATAAGTTTGGCCCTTAATGAATTCAACCTCCCAAATATATCTAGCCTTTACCAATTGAATTTAACCTTCTAAGAAATATAGCAGTTCCTAAAGCAACTTGGCCTTTACAAGAAATACATTAGTAAATGATTATCAACTCGCCCCACTGAAGAAATGTTACCAAGATAACCTGCAACTGATGCACAAATGGATATCTGAATAATTATGTGCAAGCCAACTAAAGTGGCACTCGAAGTCCAATGAAATATGTTAAGAACCAGCTAGAGTGACACTTGAAGTCCACTGAAATATGTTGAGAACTAGCTAGGGTGGCACTCGAAGTTCACCAAAACTAGTTATAGAGAGGTTTGCTTGAACCCCTCTTGCTAGAATCGTTTCAGCCCCAATCAATCAAAATAAATAGTTAGAAATCAGAATGCCTGAGAAATGACCCCCTCTCCCTTTTTAATGATTTGTTGGACCCTTATCCAATCTTCTAGAAGCACTTTTATTATTATTTTTTATTGATAAAGTCATTTAGTGTATTTTCTGGTTTTCTCTAAGTGACATTTTCCCCCTTTATTTAGCAAGCACATTTTCCTTTTTTTATTTAATAAAGTGACTTCTTTATTAACTAATTAAAGTCACTTTAGAAAATGCTTAATTTTCCACCATGATAACATGGGTCCCCCAAAGCTCCTTTTCATCATCCTGCCTTGTAGATCTTTTCATTTCGATTCCAATAAGCTATTACACTAAGGTGTTTATCGAAATAATGAGCCCGAAACAATACGTTAGGAATAAATAGTTAAAATGTGTATGTTAATAATCCCATTTTATGAGAATAGTCAAAATGCAATGAAACCAAGATCAACTATGTGAAACTTATTTCGATGATGAAATATGGCATGTGGTCCCAACTGGACCCCATAAAACTCCTCCAAACCCTTCGGGCCCACCCAAAGTGTAAACTTGCTCCTATAACCTGGCTAACACAAGCTCTCGAAATCTCCTCTAAGCACATCACAAGGTAATCCAAAAATTGGGGACATTGCATTAATATTAGAAAGAATTAGTATATTATGTATTTACTTTTGAAGTGACAACTCATGTGGAAAAGTTGTTATAGGATTTTGCTTCACATGCTACGAAATCATGTTCCCCTTAAAGCACAGTTGTTGCGCATCCCTTGCCATAGATTTAAGTAATTTTGTTGGCTCATATAAGTACAAGGTTTTCGTATATTTAAAACAACTACTACAAAATCAGACTTGTGGCGACCTATTGCATAATCTATTTTTCGCCTTTCCATACGAATAATAATTGCAAAACTTGAAAGCATATTAGAGGACATTCAAATGCATCATAAACAAAGTGCTACAACAAGATGAACCACCAACTATACAACTACTTGGGGAATACAATGAAATATATATTTCATAAATGTAATTATTTAAGGCATATTTCTATTTGCTCAAGTGTACATATCCACTTTTATTATGGATGTAAACATCACCTATATATATATATATATATATATATATATATATTATATATATATATATATATATATATATATAGACTATGGTTTTGTGGATCCCAACACCATTAACAATTATTTTTGAATATATTTTGAGCGTGTTATTATAGCCCACATGACTTATTTCAAATTTTACAAGTAGTGGCATTCCAAAATATGTAAGTTAGCAAGAATCATGGAACTATTCTAGTTGTTGTAACTATTTGAGAATATTTTATCCTCAAGCGGATCTATCTTTAGATATTTGTTGTAACTATTTGAGGATATTCTCTAGTGGACCTATATTTAACAAATTGTTGCAACCACTTGATAATCTTTTATCCTTAGCGTGTTTTTCATTTCAAGTGAGTTTGTGTATACAAGGGAGTGCCATCTCATTTTCAAGGGAGGGAAGGGGGGTCGGGTGAGAGGGAAGAAGGGGGGGGCGGGGCGGTGGCGCGGCGGCGGGGGTCTTGGAGGGAAGGGCGGGGGGGGGGTGGCGCTGCAGCAGGGGTCTTGGAGGGAAGGGGGGTGGGGTGAGAGCTTTTAGAACACGAGTTCAAACCATGATGGAATACAATAAGCTTTCTTTAGATCTTCTTCAATATAGATTGTAGTTACATAATTCTTTGTAGTTTGTGAAGTGATTTACTTATGCTACTATAAGTTTAATTCATTGACTTGTTCTTGGGAGGTTGAGCTCACTCCACAAGGTCAAACCTTTGTACAATTTGGTAATATTTTATTTTGTGTGAATGTTTACTTTTAATTTCCTTTATAGTTAGTCTCTTTTTATTAATTTATGGTTTATGCAAGTGTGTTTTAATTTTATGCAACAATATTAACATATTTTATAGTTGTTACAAATTTTTGTGCTGAAGAATGGCCCGATTTTAGTCTAATCAATGAAGCATAGTTAAGCATTCAAAGCATGAAACTTGGATGTGTGAGATGGCACTTAGCTAAGCTTTAGGCTAATATATTAGGATTTTATTCCACCTCGATTCTACACTACGATAAGGTTTCCCTCTAGCAATATAGATCATTTAGGATTTGGTAAGGCCCTTCTCTTGTGTATAACGCGCAAAGTGCCTCACAACTTACTGACCTTGGAATGCCAATTAAAGTGCACAATATATCTTAAATCCTAATTGAAATAAAAAGTATATTCTTGGCAACTTATGCCTTCCTCTTAAAAATAAGGCAGCCATTGAAAAAACAATTAAATTGAAAATACAATAAAACAATTAATTAAAAAGCCCCCCCCCACAAAAAAAAAAGGGGGTTAAAAATTAAAATATGAAATGGATAAAAAGAGAAAACAAATCCATGAATATTGAAAAAAGCAAAAATAATATATTAAATAACTAAATATTAACAAATTTATTAATGTAAGACATTAGGCAAATAACTTTTCTATTTTTGTGATACATTAAGATTCAATTTTTGTATCATTTATTTTATTGGTGGAAAGAATTGAAGTTTATTGTTCAACCACAACTAAATGCCAACAATTGAATTGGAAATAGGAAAAAATACAAGAAAAGGCAAAAAATCAGAAAAACACCACCACAATAAGACCTCTAACTAAGCAACTAATAACAAAACAAACAAATGAATTTCATAATAATAAAAATATAAAACTTTAATTTTTGTCGTCATTAATATTTTGTGATCAATTTGGGTCAAAAATCTTTTATTCTTAATTAATTTGCAAAGTTTATTAAAGTTTTGGTAAAATTAAATAAATTTTTTTTAGAAATTGAAAAGTAATTTTTGAATTTTTAAAATTTGAATTTCTAAATTTTGATTGGATGACTAATTTTATGTGGTTTAAAATCAATTTGTCAGAATTAAAAATTGTTTAGAAAAAAAACCTCTAATTGCCAATTATCAACATATATGGATTTTTCCATAATTAATATTTTATTTCTATTCATTTTAGAACATGAGTCCAAACCATGATGGAATAGAATAAGCTTTCTTTAGATCTTCTTTAATATAGATTGTAGTTTCATAATTATTTGTAGTTTGTGAAGTGATTTACTTATGCTACTATAATTTTAATTCGTTGACTTGTTGATGGGAGGTTGAGCTCGCTCCACACGATCAAACCTTTGTATAATTTAGTAATATTTTATTTTGTGTGAATGTTTACTTTTAATTTCCTTTATAGTCAGTTTCTTTTTATTACTTTATGGTTTATACAAGTGTGTTTAAATTTTATGCAACAATATTAACATTTTTATAGTTCTTACAAATTTGTGTGCCGAAGAATGGCCAATTTTAGTATAACCAATGAAACAGAGTTGAGCATTCAAAGCATGAAACTTGAATGTGTGAGATGCCACTTAGCTAAGCTTTAGGCTAATATATTAGGATTGTCTTCCACCTAGATTCTACACTACGATAAGATTTCCCTCTAGCAACATAGGTCATTTAGGATTTGGTAAGGACCTTCTCTCTTGTCTATAATGAGCAAAGTGCCTCACAACTCACTGACCTTGGACTGACAAATAAAGTGCACAATATATCTCAAATCCTAATTGAAATAAAAAGTATATTCATGGTAGCTTATACCTTCCCCTTAAAAATAAGACAACCGTTGAAAAAATAACTAAATTGAAAATAAAATAAAATAAGTAATTAAAAAGGTCAAAAATTAAAATATAATAAAATGGAAATGGAAAAAAAAAGGGAAAATAAATCTATGGCTATTGAAAAAAGCAAAAATAATATATTAAATAACTAAATATTAACAAATTTATTAAGAAGAAAGAAAGAAATTATTTTAATGTCCACGAGGCTAAAGATAGCCTATGGAATAGATTGCTTCTTCATTTGTTTGATGTATTCGACCCTTTCCCTGTGAAGCTTCAAAATAAATGCTCCCAAATTCTCGACAAACCCCTTGCTAAATAGATTATCCCAAGAGCTAATTGCTAGCATATCTACATAACTTTCCCTGTTGTCTTTGAAGGCCTCACATTCTAAAATGAAATGTTTTTCTGTTTCCACTTTTTCAGAAGAACAAAAAATACGTACTCTTACCTCCCACACTTCCTTTGACATTTTCCAATGCCATGTTTCACAATGGAGTTGATGAGAATTAGCTCTTAACTAAGCAATACGAATTTTGGCTCTCTAAGAGATATTGACCTCTATGTATGCTTTTGGTTGATGACTATGAGTGGGATTAAACACTTCAATATAGTACTTTTTCTTTCTTCCTAGCTCCTTGTCCCAAGTACGCTTTTGGAACTTTTCCATAACAAAAGCTTTTATCTCTTTGTTGTTTATGGGACACACGTTCAAGCGAATACCCCATTTACTAAACCATTTGTTATTTTGATGCATCCGAGTTTTTTTGCTCTCGCACAATCTATCATTAAATGCAACCTTAGGCTATTTACCCTCTTCCATTCGCTCAATTTTTTTTAAATACCTTATGACTCCCACAATAACAATTGCTTCAATGGGAGCAATCCCTGTTTCACTTAACAAGATATCATAAGGAACTGCACTTTTAATCTTAAATTCGTTTGTAATCAAACGCTTCTGAATTTTCTCAATTTGTCTCCGCTTCATGTTGGATGTATTGTTGGCCCATAGTCCACAACCATAGAGAATCACCAGAATCACTAGAAGCCCAAAAAGAGTTTGAGTGGTTTTCTAGTCCCATAACTCTACCTCCCTACACCTATTTTGAAAAGCATAAAATGCTTTCCAAGCCCCCAAAGTTCTTTTCTTTCTACAACCATTCCAACGTAAATTTTTGTTGAAGTCAATTCCAAAGTATTTGTAATCCGCAACTTCTTCTAGAACATTTCCTTCAAAGTTGAACTTATGCTAGTTATCTTTTTTTTTCTTAGAGAAAACCACTACTTTTGTTTCGCTGATATTGGCTTGCATCCCCACACTTCTACAAAAATGCTCAAGGGATAGTAAGTACTCTTGCAAACCAAGAGACGATTTAGCAATCAGAATAAGGTCATCTACATACAAAAGAAGCCTTATAACAAACTTGCCCAAATAGATACCATCACCCCCTTGCGAATTTAAGCACTCCTCAAGCTTGTCGATATATAAACCAAAAAAGGTAGGAAACAGTGGGCAACCTTGTTTGACCCCGATATCGCTTGTAAAACTTTCAGAAATGTTTGTTGAAGTTCTAATTTTGACTTTCACCTCTTCATACAGCCTATGCACAACTGCTCTCAAATGTTTAGGAACCCCAAGTTCCTCCATTATGTGCCAAAGCTTATCCCTAGGAACCGAGTCAAATGCTTTTCTGAAATCAATAAAGAAACAAAATACTTCTTCCTTTTTCTCCCAAAATTTTTCAATGATGTGCCTTAAAGTTATACAATGATCAACTGTAGAATGTTTAGGTCTAAAACCTGCTTGCCTTTTAGCACACTTATCTCTTTCTTCTGCCCACTTGCTAATTTTGTTTTCTAGCATGCTTCCAAATAATTTTGCAAACAAAGGGTTTATCATGATGGTCCTATAATTGAAGGGATTACTGATGTCACCGCTCTTGAAAATAGGTATTGCTAGACTAGTTGTCCAATCTGTGGTGAGCTCTTGTTGTATGATGTTGTTGAAGATTTTTGTAATGCGAGGTGCAAGAATCTTTGAGCCCCACTTTAGATATTTTGCTTGGAGTTCAGCTAAGTCTTTGCTTTTCCAATACCCAACTTCTTGATACCCATCTCTACCTCTTGTACCGTGAAGAGTTCAGTATCAGTGTTGACCAAGGGGGAGGGTCAACCTTGAGAACCTGCTCATAGAGTTGTCTTGCATAGTCAAACCATTTAGAAGCTGTAATATTATTTATAATTTGTATTATTTTCGGTTGGAGCTCCTTCCAAAATAATTTGGGATTATTTTTCCCAAGGAAGATTAGTTCTTCCCTCGAAACCATGAAATTGGCCTTTTTCTTGCTTAATAACTGCATGTAAACTTTGAGCTTTATGTCATCATTGTTTGACTCTTTCCACATTCTCCTTGCCTTTTTTATTTCTTTGTCAAACCAAGCATTAATCGAAAAGCAATTTGTTTCAGACTTCTTAGTTTTTTCTCTTTTACACTTTGCAAAGGCGTATTGAATTAAATGTGTTATTTCATGACTATGAAGGTTGTGAATTGTAATTTTATTCTTCTCGAAGAGCCTCTCTAGCATCATTTTGAAGGTATTACAATTTTCTAGGGTCAAAAGAATTGTCCTATGGGAGATTTTGTTGCACATGCTGAATTTTTTACTCTAATTGTTTCTTTCCAATCTAAGAGAAACATAAATAAATTGGTTTGTGATCCGATTTCAAGTTCCACAGTTGATCTCCAATCAAAACTTCCTCCATTTTCTCACACAATCCATGTGAGCAAATTATATAATCTACCACACTTGCGCCATTGTAAGTATTGCAAGTGAAATTACAGGACTTTGCCCATCTAGTCAAGCCATTACAAATGACTAAATCAAAGGCCCCACATAGAGTAAGCAATTGTTTACCAAAGAGATTGCAACTTTTGTCCTCTGAAATTGTTTCCCACTGATGATTACTTTCTTTTGTAAGCCAAATAGCATCATAATCATATTTACAACAAAGAATGCTAACTTGCTCACTTGCAATCCTAGCATTCGAATCACCCACTATAAGAACTTCACCTAGCTGCGAATATGTTGCAATATCTGCTTTTAAGGCTGCAAATGGATCTTTGTGGTCAAGCCCTCTACCTTTGTAGACTTTTGAAACCTGCAGCGCAAAATAACATGCTGCAATTCTGATGTGGTTTCCATTTTCTGATATTTTAAACCAAATGAATTGATTATTTGAGTCTTCTTTTTCTAACTGAATGAGACGATCTTTCCCCTTTACTAAAACCATGATACCCCCGTGCTCTTTTCCATTTCCTGCTACCTTGTTCCACATTGCCATCTTCCAGTATCCTTCAAACAGAGGTGTCTTGCACCCTTCATGCTCATGTGTTTCTATGAGGCAAATTATGTCTTTATCTTTCGCAATAGGCCCTATAACCCAGAGCCTCGTTTCCATAGATAACCTCTGTAGTTCCAACAAACTAATCTTAAGGAAACTTGGGTATGACTTGATTGCTATTTATTTTGACATGCAAGACTCACATTTGAGTCTTTGTCCTTGCTTTCCCATACCGACCTTGCTTTTTGATTTCTTGTTGAAGAGTTTGTTGCCTCTTCTTTATTACCATCTCGCTGCTCTGTTTTGGAAGGAGGTCCAAATCACGCTATAACAACGTTGCCTTTATAAATCCATGCTCTCTTGCTACCCTAACCTTTAAAATTTCCTCCTTTCTTTCCTCTTGTTGTTTTACAATTAATTCTTCTTCTAGGAAAAAACGAGAATCCCTCAAAAGATGTTGCTTGCTTAAAATGATATATTTATCATGCAAACTAGGCATAATGACTTTTATGGGCTTGGCTCTCTCCTCGTTAAACTTACCCACACACCATGCTTGGCATATTTGTCCTTGCCATAACAACTTGTCTTTCAAGAAGTCTATTGCAAGGTCAATAGTACATTTATTTTTCCCAGTCTTTCACCCCTTTAATAATTATGTTTGTTGCCCTATTTTGTCTTTCCTTGCCTTCACTATCTTGCATGTTGTCAACATGAATATTTGTTTCTCCTTCCTTATTAGCAAAATTGCTAATAACTTGAGCCCAAGTTTTGGAAACTTTGGTGGAATCTCTTTTCATTTCTTCTCTTGCGTTCTCTTCATGGTTGTTTATTTGGGTAATCATTTTTTCTTTATCTTGAGATGATTTCACATTCACCACCTTTGTACTTTCCACTACAGATTTCTTTATGTTTTGCACATCCGCCTTCATGCATTGCCATTCTATCTTCCCTATCAGGAGAGATTTCTATAGAAATACCACTTGTTCTTGGATTAAAGAATTTACATAATTGAACTAATTTCTAAGAAAAATAGTAATTTAATATAGCAAGAAATTAGTTAAATTAGTTAAATTAATTAAATTAGTTAAATTAGTTAAATTAATAAAAAATTATATCTTGATAGAAGATATAATATATATATATTTTTAATTTAAAATAAAATAAATTAATTAAATTAGTTAAATTATTAAAATATTCAATTAATTATTCAAATTAATTTAGAATAGTTAAATTAGTTAAATTAGTTAAATTAATTAAATGGTTAAATTAGTTAAATCAATTAAATTTGTTAAATTAATTAAAGTAGTTATATTTAATTAAATGAGTTAAATTAATAAAAAAAATTATTGATTTAGTTTCAATGGACCATTAGATTTCTAAGGGACCATTTGATTTAAATAATAAATAAAAATTATTTTAAAATAAATATATGATGGACCTATGGTATTATTTTAATATTGAAGAAGTTCGTTTTTGGATATCTATATACATTTATTAATATACTAGTACATTTAGTTAAATTAACCAATGGATTCTTCTAGTATATAATTTACCTGATTAAACTAATTTCTAAAAATAATAATAATTAATTGGTTTGACTAGGGTCTTTAGGTCAGAATTAGCTGTTGGAAATATAGCCGTTGGAGTCTCTGCACATACTATTTAACAAGCTAAGCTCGATTGGTTCTTCAACTTGTCCTGACGATGAACCACACTGATTGGTTCGAAACGCGTCGACAAAAGAATATCTATGTGATTTCGCCGAAAATCTTCTAAACAATGTTATGGATCACATAAGTCTAAATTCCTTAATAATTTATTACTTTCTGCTAAAGCCTTGTTCTCAACTGTTGTTATATGAATTTTATTACTTTCTGCTAAAGCTTCTAAAACCTCTAACCTTTGTTTTATATTTAACAATTCTTTCACATAAAGATCAGATGACTAGGTGAGAAGTATGGATGTGGAACTATATAAGGCATAATCATCAAGGACTTCTTGTTGCCACGTGCTTGTAGAGGAGACTTGTTTGAGTGCTTCTTGCAAAGTAGTGTTTTTCTTTTTAGACTATTTCTTCCTTGTTTGCTCCCATTTTAGATGGGCTATTCTTTGTTTTTTCGATATTGTTTGGCATTGACCCAAACCCACTTTGCTTTGGAAGATGAGACAATTTTCACTTGTCCTAAATCATTTGTCTCCACATGTTTTGAAATTTCTTATTCCTTTGTCGTGTTTGAATGCATTTGTCATTCAACTTGTTTCGAGAAATATGTAAGTTTATAAAATGGCAAAATGACTTCGCACTACTCCACGTTGTTCAGGTTATTGTTGCTTCTTACTCGTTGGTTGATACTTTTGTTGCATAAAAGCTCCTTGCTCTCACACTGTTCACTGCTCACTATTCTCACCATTGACCACACTGCTCACACAACTTTGCTCACACTACTCAGATCGCTGCACTAAACAAACGAGAACTCATTGTTGCTCCAAGAGAAACCTGTCAAAAAAAATTGCGGCAGAAAAGTTCCCACAAAGTTCTTTGTGCAGATTCTTAAAATAATTGTTGTCGTACTCTCCATTTTTGAAATTCTGCAAAGATCTCTGAAATATGTTCGTACCAGGTCTTACATCGGGCAAACTAGCTCAAATCTCAGGAAATTGCGTGCCATTGAGTGAAAGAGGTTTGTAAAAGCAAATTTTTGAAATTTCTGACTCGACAATGTTGCCACCTAAAGAATGCAGCATCTTGCTTCCTAACACAATACTAGAAAGGAAATTATTGTTATGAACTTTGACACCCATGTGAATCTTATAGATTTCCAAAATCGATGGTTCTGTCTTCAAATATCCCGGGCTTTATAGTCAAACGTTGGATTACTGCGCTCTCTTAAGTTTATTTGCAATCCAGCGTGCTGGAGATAGCCCTTTTTTATAGACCGCAGTGCCAAAACCAATCGTTTGATGATGATCCTACAACAGTCACATGGATAAGTGGCCCCTTTACATACTATTTCCCCGAAGCAATAAATTGACGATGGCCCTGAATTATCTACCCTATGTCCTGGCCGTGATCCAAAATTTGAAGCCTCTGAAAATTGTATTTGTCCTTACCCCAGACGTATATTTTCTTCGCGCTTCTATATGCAAAATTGCGCTCTCCAATCCATTACATAGTGTTAGAATGGGAAAATTTGTCGGTTTTCATGAAATTGTAATAGGCACAACCAACAGTCAAGAACCCATCACCGATCTGACAAATCCAGTGGAATTTTCTATTTTTGTGATACATTAAGATTCAATTTTTATATCATTTATTTTATTAGCGGAAGGAATGGAAGTTTACTGTTGAGCCACAACTAAATGCCAACCATTGAGTTGGAAATATGAAAAAATACAAAATAATCAGAAAAGCACCACCACAATAAGATCTCCAATTACCCAACCATTAACAAAACAAACAAATGAATTTCATAATAATAAAAATATAAAACTTTAATTTTTCTATTGTCCTTTATATTTTGGGCTTAAAGCACCACCACAATAAGATCTCCAATTACCCAACCATTAACAAAACAAACAAATGAATTTCATAATAATAAAAATATAAAACTTTAATTTTTCTATTGTCCTTTATATTTTGGGCTTAGTGGGTCAAATGCTTTTTATTCTTAATTGATTTGCAAAGTTTGTTTAAAAGTTTTGGCAAATTAAATATATATATATATATATATATTTTTTTTAATTTGAAAATTATTTTAGAATTTTAAAATTTGAATTTCTAATTTTTTTATTAGATGACTAATTTTATATGTGAATTTAGACTTCTGTGATCCATAACATTGTTTTAGAGAGTTTTTCGGCGAAATCACATAGAAAATAATTTGTCGACGCGTTTCGAACCAACCAGTGTGGTTCATCGTCAGGACAAGGTGAAGATCCAATCCAGCTTAGCTTGTTAAATAGTGTGTGCAGAGACTCCAACGGCTATATTTCCAACGGCTAATTTGACCTATTGACCCAAGTCAAACCATTAAATCCTTGCTATATTTATTAATTATTATTATTCTAAAATTAGTTAAATTTGGTAAATTATATAATAAAATATTCATTAGTTACCTGTACTTGTATATATATCTATTAAAAACCTAACTAATTCATATTAAAATAATACCCTTGGTATACCATATAATTATTTAATAATAATAATATTTAAATTATAATTCATCTTTTAAACCTAATGGTCAAATTGAAATTAAAATATTTTATAATAAATTTAATAATTTCTATTAAATAAATAATTTAATAATTTATTATATAAATAATATCCTAGATATATTAAATTACTATTATTTTTAGAAATTAGTTAAATTAGGTAAATTATTATTTGTTAATGTGCTTATTAATAAAAGTACATATATGTACCAAAAATGAAAATCAACAATATTGGTACAACATATATTTATTTAATAATACTAATTATTTATCATTTAAATCAAGGACCATTTGAAACTAAATTACCGAATTATATCCTCTATCAAGGAATAATTAATAATTAAATTTGCTAATTTATATTAAGTAATCTATATTTATTTGATACTTTATTAATTGTATATAATGTTATAATAGGATAATATTAATAGTATAATATTAATATAATTTCATAATATATAAAAATATATACATAATAGAAATCAAGAAATAAGTAATAATTTGAATATTAATATTCCAACGAATGATTAAAAAAGGGCTCGAAATTAAATTCATAAAGACCTTATTAATGAATAATACCAAGTAATTAAGACCAAATAACATAAGGAATCCGAGAGGAGAAAAATAAAAAAGCAAAACTTAAACATAACTTTGTAGTTATTTGATGACAAAATTTTCTTCAAAGGTTTTGAGGCTCACACAAATTGTGCTTGTAAAAATAAATAGTTGTGGTGACCTCAGCCATATTTTAAACTATCCTCTTTTGACATAGAAGATATACATTTGCTATCACTGATACCTAAGCATAACATATCACCGCTAACTATGTATAAAGCTTTTGCATAAGTAAAAACAATTGATCCAAAGATTATGCAAACGCAACAATATAACCTCCATTAGTTTTCCTATCATTTTATGGAATTCACCAACGGTCCCAATGCTGTGAATCAGCCCCTTCATCAAACCCACTTGAACTCATGACACCGAACTCTATTTGCTTATTGTTCTTGGATCTCCTACGCTCATCATACTCCGACCAGCCTTCAACCTGATTGCACACCAAAAACTGTAAGCTATTGCGATGATGAATAAATTATTATTAACAAATTGAACAAGGGAAACAGTCAGAGAACCATTTACAATCCAAAGTGTTAGAAAGCAATTTATTATTGGGGTATTTGAGAAAATATCCAACTACACCTCACGAAGACCATCAATTGTGATTTCGTTGCCATGTAAATGAAGGGTAAACAGCTGTGAACAACCCTTCAAAATTTCTGGAGGAAATGATTTTAATCCATTGTTTGCAAGTTGTAAGATCTGCAAGAAGAAACAAGAAGAACAATGGTTTACATCCAAGGCTGTTGCTGATATCAGACAAAACCTTCTATGGCCTTCCAGTGTACGATTGTAAGAAAACACAATTTGGAATATTCGAAATATTCACTTATCCTGCAACAAAATACCAGCTTGGCAAAGAAGCTGAAAAGAAGACAAATGAAGAATTTCGAAGAATAGAATAAGTACAAGAACACAAACAACGAATTTTGGGCACATTCAAGTTTATTATTCTGTTTTGAGTCTCTTGTAATCAACGTGCTTAAAACATTGGAATGCACCAAGTAATTTATTGACTCTAGTATCACATCTAATGTTCACTTATCCTGCATCAGAATACCAGCTTGGTAAAGTAGCTGAAAAGAAACAAATGAAGAATTCCGAAGAACAAACAAGTACAAGAACACAAACGAAGAATTGTGAGCACATTCAAGTTTATTATTCTGTTTTGAGTCTCTTGTAATCAACATGCTTAAAATATTGAACTGCACCAATTAATTTATTGACTCTAGTATCTCATCTAATGTTCACCTCTCCAACAAAATACCAGCTTGACAAAGAAGCTGAAAAGAACACAAATGAAGAATTGTGAAGAACAAAATAAGTACGAGAACACAAACGAAGAATTGTGATTACATTCCAGTTTATTATTCTGTTTTGAGTCTCTTGTAATTAACATGCTTAAAACATTGGAATGCACCGATTAATTTATTGACTCTAGTATCACATCATCACAAAAATATTACACAACTCACTATCAAAGCTAGTCCACAAGAACAACGCCAGAAGACATGGCCCTACTGCCCGATATGTGCAATCAAGGAGACAAAGGGTAGTACCATCAAAGGCACTAACCATGGAATAGTAAGATAAAAGGTATTTGCAGATTTCCATCTGGAATATTATGAAATAATTCAACATTATATGGCTTCTGCCATGATTTATGCTCATATTATAATAAACAGGCAGAAGAAATCTGGACACATCTCAAGTAAAAGTTCAATAGTGTATTTGTAAAAGATTGTTACTCAAATGGCCAAGGGAGAATTAGAGCAACTGTGAACGCGACCCATTGCTTTATTTCAGGAAACTCAAAAATAGTTCAAAGCATCACTAGTTTACTGCACATTCACATTTGATGCCCACGATTTTTTACGGTGAGATTGATAGCAATTTGCAGTATAATCAGGTACTAAAATTGATAGGAAACCAGTTGAAATTTGCTTTGAAGGTTCAATGTGGAGGGATCTAACAAAAAAACGAGTAAAGCATTTGGATGTTCTCTTTCCTAAGTGCATGCACAGAAAATGCTCACAGTGCCAAATATACAATCTCATGGCGATGGACAAGTTCAAAACAGCATTGCAATTAATTCCCCTCAGATTGTAAATTAACATCAGACACAACTAACAATTTGGTCACAACATATACTATGTAGATCACGGTTACAGGAACTAGAAGTCAGAAAAGTTTTATTACTTCATTACCAACACTTGAGGAAGAATTTTGAATATTAGAATATTTGTATTCGAACAAAATATACACAGATATCAGTAATTTATTGACTTAGACACAGCTCCCATAAACAGACAATGTGACGTTAATTCAAATGGTTTTTAAAAACAAAATGAATGATACATTTCCATTTAACAACGAACTATGAAGGCTCTAGAAAATGAGGAATTGGCTGATTCATTTTGTGATAGATTGATGATTACTGGCTAATCTTTTTTGGTTGAGTTGTAACTTGAGGATTTACAAGAATGGCAACCATGTTCAGTTTCAGTGTGTTACAGATTGCAGGGAGCTTCCAGGCTCCAGCATTATGCATTGGGGATAGTATTCATTTTACTTCTTGTACATTGCACCTGTTAAGAGATTGATCATAAATGTGACAGCTAGTGTGATGCTAAGCTATAGGTGAAGTTTTGTAAGTCATCTTGTGCAATTGTATTATGTAGAAATTGTACTTTGTACTTGATCTTGGAGAGTTGATCTTTCATGCTGTATTCTTAATATGTGTTCATACTTTGCACTCTTGTCTTGGAGTGGGAGAGTTTGGGGGAAACCTTAGAAAGAGAAAGGACCACTAGTGATGGGACCAGCCCAACACTGTTCGGACTTTAGGCGATTAAATGATTGTTTGGTTGATTATATGATTGCATAAACATTACAATTGTGATGACATGTGTGAGGATCAAACCATCGGATATTTTGGAAACAGGTTAGGTGGCAATCAATTTCACAATTAAGTTTGTGTACTCGCCTCAAGTCGCGTTTCCCACTCCTTGCTACGCCAAAACTCCTCCTCTGTCGTTCACTTGGTCATTTTCACTGTGCTTGTCGAGGGTTTGTTCTGCTATGCTCTGCGAATTGGGTATGCAGCTTTGCTGCAAGTTTTGGGCACGCTTCTGAGTAACTTGTGTGCTGGTTTCTTAGGTCTGTGTGGGTAGTCTCTGGCCTGGTTCATTGGGCAGTTGTGAATGTTCCTGCCGTCACCTGGGTAAGTGGTTCTCTATATTTTTTTTCCACTGTTGGCTCAACAGGTTGTCGGGTTCCGAGTTGTAGTTTGGTATTTCTTGTTCTTGTTTGCAACTCAGTGGTTGGCTTGCGTTTAGGCTCGAAACGATGGCGCCCTTCCATCCTCGGCTTTAATGCAGGTAGCCCCTCTCCTTGATTCAATGTGTGGTTTTCTTTCCTTAGCTCCTAACCTGTTTGCTCCTTCGTCTCCGCAGTTTGTCGAAAACCATGGGTGGAAAACTTGTCCTCGGTTCTCGCTGCAATTCCTCAGGTAAGCTAAATGCAATTTCTGTTATTTATTTTTTAATGTGTTGTAATTTCATTTCCCTTGATAATGTGACACTAACACTTGTGTGTCGGCCTCTCTGCAGGTGTTGAGGGTTTGCGGTTGGAGGTCTTGGCAATGAATGTTGCGGTCTTTGTCCGGTAGGTTCTGTCAACAATGAATTTCTTTCAGTCCTCGTTCTGTTTTAGAATAGGCCTCTGGTTGTGAGGGTTTGTCACCCCTCGATGCTTGTCAAATGGCTCTCGGCTGTAAGTAGCACCCTGGTCGTCTTGTTGTCCTGGGCTTCCACTATCCGGTGATTTTTTTGACTGTAATTTTGCTGTGTATAAATGCAATTCTCAAAACCCTCACCTAGGGTTTGTCGTCCACTGGCTTATACGTCTGTGGCTATGTATGAAACAATTTTCAAAACCCTCACCTAGGGTTGGTCATCCATTGGCTTTACGCTTGCTCATGTTTTCTCTTGCAGTGCTACTATGTATTGGTATACACTTGTTTTTGTAATTTGAAGAAAAGAACTTCAGGGAAAAAAAAGTTGGGTCTAGTTTGCCTAAATGTCATTTATGTGATTGGGTCGTCGTTCTTTTGTTTACTCTGGATTCTATGCCTGGAAATGCAATTATTGTTTTATGACTATGCTTGCGATGTCTTACACAAACATGAGAGAATGTTGCAGTTGCTTTGGTAATTTTCTTAACAATCAATTTTAAAAAAAATAAGAAAGTTTCGTCTGGCCTGTGGATGCTTGGCCCGTACTGGAATTTATTTGTATTACTCCTATTCTGTCAACGTTGTTTGTTTCAATGGAAATGTAAGCCCTCGTTCTAGCATATGCTCTTCTGTCTCGCTGTTAGAACTGGTTTTTTTTCTCAAGAAAGGCAAAGAGAATTAAACACAATGGTCTGTGAATAGTACGTTGTCTGTTCAGATGCTCGTTAATTAGAAAGCACAATAAGAATACATTAGGACACACAGATGGATTGAATTGATTTCACTGTTATTGTTATTATTTGAGTGCAAGAAGTGCTGAACCCTGTACATGACTTTCACTATTACATTTATATGTTTCTTGTTCACAGTTAATGAAACTGTACAGTTACTTTTCAGTGGTAGACTTTACAGTTACATGGCTATTAAGCATTCGGTTTTGTCTTTATGACAAGATTTTCCTTTTGGACACGTTTTTTTTTCTTAGAATAACAGGACAATTATTAATCCATTGTTTATTAAAGACAGACAAGTAAATAATCCTAATCGATCAAACTACCTTTGACTAATTCAAGGATTAAGTAAAAAAACAAAAATCCTACCTCCTATTCTGACAAACTAACATAAAAGACAAACAAAGTGTTAACTCAACTTTTCAACCTGGCAGAGACTGACACTCGGTCATGGCGCCTGAGCTAGATGCTCCTGCATCAGGCTCCTGGGAAAAAAGAAAATCATGACTCCGATCCATGAGCTCCTCGACTGAAGAACCTGTCCGCTCAATCTGCCTGGCATCAAGCCACGAATTGTCCTCAATAGGACGGTTCTTCCACTTGACCAGGTATTGCAGATACTCCTTCCGCTGAGTTCGTTTGGCCACCTGAGTGTCGAGAATGCTCTCGATCTTGGGAGGCGGAACGTAAGGCATCTGTCTCATCCAAGCTTCTCCTCCATCCTGGGTATTCTGTGTAGGCTGCGTGGTTCTATCTTCTTTTCTTTCTTCTGGGTCAGCAGTGTAGGGGAACAGGTCTGCTACATTAAAGATAGGTGAAATGCCTATTCCGGGTGGCAACTGTATCTCATAGGCATTCGCTGAAAATTTCCGGAGGACTTTGCAAGGTCCTATCTTCTTATACTTTAACTTATTGTATGCACCCCTGGGGAAGCGTTCCTTGCGCAAATGCGCGAGGACTTCATCTCCCACGTTAAACTGTACTTCCCTTCTTTTCAAATCTGCTTGTTGTTTATACTTTTGGCTAATGTCCTGCAATTTAATTTTCACCTGCTCATGCAAATCCCTCATCATGCTATCGAAATCTTCTCCATCCGCGCTTCACCTTTCTTGCAGTCCAAGATCCCGCAACTCATGCATTCCACGAGGATGCATGACGTATAGGATCTGAAATGGATTGTAGCCTGTGCTGCGATTAGGCGAGTCGTTATAAGTGAATTCTGCCTGTGCAAGCACTCGATCCCACATCTGTGAATTCTCTCCAACCAAGCTTCGTAGCAGGTTTCCCAAACTCCTGTTTACCACCTCTGTTTGTCCGTCAGTTTGCGGGTGATAAGCAGAGCTGTAACTCAGCTGTGTATCCATTTTCTTCCACAACGTGTGCCAAAAGTGCCCTGTAAACTTCACATCCTTGTCCAAAAGAATAGACTTAGGCAACCCATGTACCCTGACAATCTCTGTGAAAAACAAGTGGGCCACGTGAGTGGCATCAATGGTTTTTCTGCAAGGGATGAAATGCGCCATCTTCGAGAATCTGTCCACTACTACCATCACTGAGTCATAACCTCGCTGTGTTTTATGTAGACCCAAGACAAAGTCCAAGCTGACTGAGTCCCATGGCCTGCCTGGAACAGGTAATGGTGTGTATAGTCCCGTGTTTTGGTTGTGACCCTTCGTCAACTGGCACACTTTACACCTAGTCACAAATCGCCGTACATCCCTTCGCATCTTTGGCCAAAAGTAGAAATGACTGAGCTGCTCGAGTGTCTTGTCCATGCCGAAATGTCCGGCTAGACCTCCACTGTGCTTTTCCCGAATAATGTTCTCCCTCATCGAGCAGTCAAGAATGCATGCTGTCCTCCCCTAAACAACAATTTCTCTTGCAAGTTGTAGTCCAGCCATGGACTGTTATCTCTCACCAAGGGATTCTGACATGCCTCATAGACCTCCTTAAAATCTGTGTCAGACTTGTATACATCTTTCAAGTGCTCAAAACCCAACACTTGTATAGTACTCTCCTGCAGAAGTAAAGCTCTCCTACTCAGAGCATCTGCCACCTTGTTGGCCTGCCCGCTGATGTGTTTCAACACGAAGGTGAAACTCTACAAATATTCCACCCATTTGGCATGTTTGTGATTCAACTTGTGTTGTTGCATTACATACTGTAGGGCAGAATTATCTGAAAACAACACAAATTCGTTTCCTAGTAGATAATGCCTCCAGTGTTTTAATGCCTGTATAATAGCATAGAACTCCTTGTCATAAGACGAATATTTCTATCTGCTTTCATTTAGCTTCTCGCTGAAGAATGCCACAGGCTTATCCTCATGGCTAAGTACAGCTCCAATAGCCTTACCGCTAGCATCACAACGAACCTGAAAAAGCTTCTTTAAGTCTGGCAATCTCAGGATCAGCCTCTCTGTGATCTTTCCCTTTAATAGCTGGAAACTTCTCTCCGCTGCATCCATCCATCAAAATGGTTGACTGGCCTTTTTAATGGTGTCCAACATAGGTGCACAAATTTCACTAAAATTCCTTATGAATTTCTGGTAAAAACTCGCTAGTCCATGAAAGCTACGTACCTCAAATGAATTTTTCGGAGATGGCCAATTAATTATTGCCACAATCTTCTCCGGATCCATCTTCAGTTCATTTTTTGCTATCACAAAGCCCAAATAAATCAATTCCTTCTGCAGAAAAGTACATTTTTCAGATTTATCAGCAGTTTGTTCTGCTGTAATTTTTCCAGCACTTTCCGAACATGTCGAAGGTGCTCCTCCCTTGTCCTACTGAAAATTAGTATGTCGTCCAAGTATACTATCACAAATTTTCCGATGTACTCCTTCAGCATCTCATTCATTAGCCTCATAAATGTACTGGGCGCATTGCTCAGTCCAAATGGCATGACCAGCCATTCATACAGTCCCTCATTTGTCTTAAAGGTTGTCTTCCACTCGTCTCCCTCTCGTATTCGGATCTGATGATACCCGCTCTTCAAGTCTATCTTAGAGAAATACATTGCCCCACTTAAACAATCCATCATGTCATCCATCCATGGTAGTGGAAACCTATACCAGATGGTGATTTTGTTGATGGCCCTCGAGTCTGTGCACATCCGCCACTCTCCTCCCTTCTTGGGAGCGAGAACCGTTCGGACTGTGCAAGGGCTCAAACTTTCCCTTATCAATCCTTTGTCTAGCAGTTCTTGCACCTGCTTCCTAATCTCTTCATTGTCCTTGGGGCTCATTTGGTATGCCGCTTTGTTCGACAAACTGGCTTCGGGTATGAAGTCAATATGGTGACTTATGCTTCTTTTGGGGGGGTAATTTGTCTGGCAAATCATCCACCACTATGTCCGTAAATTCCTGCAACATCTGCTAGATTTCTGGAGGTAAATCCAATACCTCTGTATGCAACAACACTGTTTTTGCTCTTTTTACAATTGCATAACCCATTTCACTATCCTCAACTTGTCTCAGAAACTGTTTTTCGCTAACTAGCAATGCTCTTGGTTCACTTGTCCCTGCTGTCCCTTCCTCCTTGATGGGCACAAGCGTATGCTTGATTCCATCCTTGACAAACTTATAACAGTTCGTCAATCCATCATACACCACCTTTCTGTCGTACTCCCATGGCCTGCCTAGTAGTATGTGACATACATCCATCGGCATGATGTCACAAACGACTTTATCCTTATATCTACCTATTTGAAACTCCACCTCGCACTATTCATCCACCAGCAACTGATGGCCTTTCTGTAGCCACAAAACTTTGTAAGGGGTGGGATGTTTCAATCATCTCAATTCCAATTTTTCCACCATCTCTATGGATACCAAGTTATCCGTACTACCGCTGTCAATAATTAATTTACAACACTTACCATGCGATTTACAAACTGTTCTAAACAAAGCCTTCTGCTGTGTCTGTTCGGTGGCTTCCTTAATCAATGAATGAATTGAATTGATTTACATGAGCAAAATGAAGCTCAATAAGTAATACAGAGATATTTACAGTATTAGAAACATCAAGTTTCTATTAGGAAATAGAAACAACTAGTTTCATCTAAGAAACTGCTAAAAAGATAAAAATAGCAACAGCTAATAAGAATGAGCATTAAACACTAAATAGTATTATTCTAATACCCTCCCTTAATGCTCAATCTATTTACAACACCAATAGACCCTCTGAATTTTACAAACTTATCAGGACCAAGAGGCTTGGTGAAGATGTCTGTGGGCTGCTGCGTTGTGGGAACATATCACAACTGAACGGATCCGTCTTCAACAAGCTGGCGAATGTAGTGGCAATGGATTTCCACATGCTTTGTTTGTTCATGAAAGACTGGATTCTTGGCAAGTTTGAGCACTCCCTGATTATCACAAAACAAGGGAGTAGGACCTGTCTGGGAAACATGCATATCCGCAAGCATACATCGAAGCCAAACTGCCTCACAAGATGCCTTAACTGCTCCTCGATACTCTGCGTCTGTTGAGGAGAGAGCCACTCTCTGCTGCTTCTTACTAGTCTAGGTGACAGCACCGGATCCTAGACTAAACACATACCTAGCTGTAGATTTTCGGTCATCAACCGAACCGGCCCAGTCAGAATCTATGTAACCACTGAGTATAGGATCAGAATTGCGAGTGTGTAGAAGTCTGTAATCAGGAGTGCCACGCACATATCGTAGCACACGCTTTGCTGCTATCCAATGATCAGCCTTAGGAGCTGACATGAAGCGGGAAATGTAGCTCACTGCAAAACTGATGTCAGGTCTAGTGGCAGTAAGGTAGATGAGGCTGCCCACTAATTGCCTGAATAAAGTTTCATCCACAAGGGGGGAGGATCACTGAGCTGAAAGTTTGAGCCCTGGTTCCATAGGAGTTGTGGTTGGTTTGCAATCCTGCATTCTGAACCTGTCCACAAGATTTTTGGCATACTTGGACTGAGAGAGAAAGATGTTGTTCTCA
>APFE031150268.1:75510-111451 GCA_000404065.3 Pinus taeda | reverse complement strand
TTTTTTATCATATTTATGTGTCAATGTATTTATTTTATGTTCTAGATGGTTTAGATATTGAAAAAATTGAAAAAAAAAGAAAAAAAATGAATATTTTTGTTCCAAACGCTTTTTTCCCGCTTTTTTCCGCTTTTTCCCCGATTTTTCCGATTTTTTCATTTTTTTCCCCGCGCCGATTAAATCCCGCTCGCGCTTTTCACAACATTAGTTTTAATAACCAGGGAATGAGACGAGTGGGCTTTACAACCTCACGATCATTATTTATTTATTAAAATCACCCTAAACTTGTTATGCATAAAGTAAAAGGATTATAAAACTATATGAGAATCTGTTTTATATGACAATCTTATGAATGTGGTTTAAGGTATAAATGATTGTATATGCTTTCCAATATCAAATACAAGTGCATTAAAATTATAAAAGACATTGAATTCAATTTCTGACGCTAAAAGAATTTAATAATCTCCATAAACTAAAGTTAATGGTCTTTATAAACTAAATAAGTTTCACAATTCTCGTAAAAGTTTAATCTAAATAAGTTTTACAATTCTCATAGAAGTAAGAAAGAAGGCAACAAAATGGCTATAGTTACTTTGGCAAAAGAGAAGGGAGGGTAAAGAAGCGCCTTACCTTTTACTGGAAGCCCCTATCTCCTTGCTACTAAACCCGTACATGCTTTCCCAAGATTTGAAATCAAGAGCTCCACTTTAGCGTTGAAAGGCACAAAGAAATATGCATTGGTTCTGAGTACCTAAGCACATTAGCAAATAACTTAATCCTTATATCAAAGCAACGTTAGAATGTTAGAATGATATATGTAGATGACTGTTAAAATTTAGTGGTAATGTGATGTTTTTCATTTTATTTTTAATTTTTAATATAAATATCATTTAATAATATGGTGAATTTTTTTAATTAATTTGATGTTTTTAATTTTAATTTTTAATACAAATATTAATGATAATAATGTGAAATTTGCCGATTAAATCAATTACCACCCTTAACCTTAACATAATCCAATTACCACTCTTAACCTTAACATAATTAATTTGATATTTTTATTTTTTAATTTTAATATAAATATTAATGACAATAAGGTGAAACTTGCTAACTAAATCCATCACCACCCCTAGCATTAACATCATTAGCAATAATGTGAAGCTCGCTAAATATTAACTACAATCTGTATTGTTTGTATAGTTTCAACAAAATGGCAGAAGGTGTACTACTTGCCTCCATAAGTAGTTTAATCAGACAGGCTTGTACAACCATAATACGCACAACACAAACTCCGCGTGAAATACTTATGAAAAGAATGGTGTAATCTTCATTGTGCGTGACCTGTAAAACCAAGCAAACATTCTCATTATAGTACGTAACTAGATTTATTGTTATAAAGTAAAAATTCATGTAAACTCTGAAAACGAAAAGAGCGGTTCTGAAATCGAGACGATAGGCTCAATCCATGAATGCCTTCGTTAGAACAATAGTATAACATAAGTTACATTTAGCATAAAAATGCATTTAAATTCTTTAAACGAAGAAAAAATTCCGAGAGAGGAAAAAAAAAGAAAGAGAATTCTGAAACCGACTCTACAGCCTCATTTCATGAATGTCTCTAGTTTGACAAAAATATAACCTAAAGAAAACATTCTGAAATTAAATTAAATAAACAAAAAACAAAAAAAAAAAAAACAAAACTAACTATTCTGAAACCGGCTCTACAGCCTCATTTCATGAATGTCTAGAGTTTGACAAAAATATAACCTAAAATACAGTGCGTAATTTGAGACCAATTATTGAGTGGATGGGAAATAAAGTAATTTGACATTAAAACTCAAAAAAAAATTATCAACTATCTTCAAACCTGGGAAATAGATTCTGCCAGGTTCAGCTATTTTAGCAGACTTGAACCTGCCATGATAGAAATAAAAACTACCAATAATAAGACACAGCTCAAGTCAGGTTGGAATCTCATCTTAACTTTATAGGCGAGGCCAGCCAAAATTATTTTAAGATTGGGAGATGTATTATTAAAATGAATTCATAAAAAAAGATACAATAGGTATATCATATTTTAAATTATTGGGCATATCGGCAACAGAGTAATTTGAAATTGAAACAGAAATATTATGTCTTCAAACCTCGGCAATAGGTTTCGCCAGGTTCGGTTACGTCAGCAGACCTGAACATGCCAGCTTAGAGGCGAAATCTGCAAACAATGAGACACACCTCGCGCCGTCATCTTAACATTACAGGTCAGCCAAACATTATTTTAAAAAGATTCAGCAGGGTTTTAGTCTTGAAACTAAAGATTCAGCAGGCACATCACATTTCAAGGACAAATATATACCGTGACCCTTGGAATTGCCTACCCTAATACTGCCACCCTGGAAACTGCCTGTGCTTAGCTACCGCTTACAGCTTTATGGACCTGTAAAAATAAATTAAATCTTGCAACTAAAACTCCAAATCCAGCTGCAAGAACCACACATATTCAAAGCTAACCAAAACACAGCATAATGCACCAATAAGAAAAGGAAAATTTGTTTAAATAGAATGATATGTACCTGGGTCTTTGCGGCCCGGTAGCTATACCTTCCTGTACCATTTACCGCCACCCTAACCATCAATTTCGCAATAAAATAAAATAGATCAATCCAGAAAAACGCAGAACGCCCGAAATGACAAGGAGACATGGCAATGAAACCAAACCAGAGAGGACGAAGCCGTTTAAGTTAATGTCTCTATACAGAAAAGGAATTCAAGATACGAGCAGAAAGAATCCAAGGTGAGAGGAAATCTGGAAATCGATGGTTGTTTTTCCATCTCTGGACCCACCATTGCAGCTTCAACTTTTGTGGGGCGATGGATAAAAGTATACCACACAAGACAGCAAAACAAGCCTGATCTACACATCAACCGATGAGTGCCTTCCTCGTTTCATCAAAATTCCATCCCATCAGATATCAGAAATTAATGCATCGTATGATCATCTGATCAAAAGAGGGACAAAAGGACAATACGGACTGAAATGTACCTTCCACGGCCGCCGCATCATCAAATGAATAAACTACTTTTAACGATCTTCCGTGCCATCATCAATGTATGCATGAATTTTTTTGCTGTCTCTCTTCCATCACATCACATGACGACCGAACACACAAGGACGCACACATACAGACATACAGGCACAAAAACGCATACATGCAGACATATAGAGGCATACGCGCAGATATTCTTGTCAACACAAAGAACGACCGACAAAGAGCGCAGGACAGCAATACCACAACACCGAGAAAGAGAGAGAGCGCAGAACAGAAACAAGGAGTAATGAAGTGGAGAAGCAATTAGGACTGGTTTTATATCCATGTCTGAGTTAAAACGGATAGGTTGAATTTTCCATAGACGCCGAAAAGCGCAAAAGCTAAATCCACAGCGCTTTTGTTAAAACGGATAGGTTGAACTTTCCATAGACGCCGAAAAGCACAAAAGCTAAATCCACAGCTCTTTTGTTGAGATTCTCCCATTATATCTTGTAACATTATATTTTTAAATATCCACTGTGCTGCCGGCACAACTCGAGCTGCCATCTGGTGCTGTTGGTGGGACAAGCAACCAGATGAAGATCTTTACCCATGGAAATCTCAAACCATCTTGTCATTTCTCGCTTTTTTAATTTTTTCAGCTTTTAATTAAACGGAGTTTGATAGTGACTTGTAACTATCACTCAATAGTATTTTGTTTGGCAGTAGTCTATAACGCGACTTTTTGAAAGCCTTTTCGGCGGATTTTTCCGGTCAAAATTCGGCAGCAATTCATTGAAATCCCAAGTTTGATAGCTAGTTTCTGCACAATCAATGGCTCCCAGGGGTTTTTCAGGGCGCTGAATCCAAATATGCAGTTAAAAAACCATTTTAACTGCTTAAAAATCAAGATTTAACCTCATTTCTTCCGCCCGATTCCGTCACCGGAATCTCCAAAAAGTCGCATTATAGACAACTCCTTTTGTTTGGATGAATCACAAAAGCAAACTATCATCATTGAATATTATTTGAAAACCATTAATGTAAAATAAATATAAATTTAAAATTGAATATTTTAAAACCATTAATGTAAAATAAATATAATTTTAAAATTGAATATTTTAAAACCATTAACGTAAAATAAATATAAATTTAAAATATGTTAGAGTCTCAAATAGCATTGTATAATTAATTTGGTGTATCCCATATATAGGATAGTTACTTTATGGTTATTTATTTCATTTAATTTAGTATATCCGATATATAGGATAGTTACTCTATGGTTATTTATTTCATTTGGTTTTGCATGATGGATGGTTACAATTGGAATAATGGAGTAACGATCTAGGTTTTAAATGAACTAAATCAATTACACAATGTTATTCAAGAAATTTCTAAAAATTATAATATGTTTTTAAATGAATAAGTTAATTTAAAGTGATTATTTATATATTTTAAAAATATAAAATAAGTAATGATGATTATTTTTAAATATTGTAATAAATTAAATCAATTTAAATGTTAATAGCTATTATATTATTTATAAATTTTGATTTTAAGTGTTATATAGTCTACACAATTAAAAAAATTGTGTATATGTAAATTGAATAGACATTGAAATTTATATTTACATTGAAATAAAAATTGACATGTCCATAAAATCAATCCTTAAGAAATTGGCTTAAAATCAATGCACTGGATATTGAATAGAATTTTAAAACCATTAGAAATTTAGGTGTACATTAAAACCAATGGGGTAAAAATTTACATGTACACCAAAATCAAGATTTTAGAAATTGAAATAAAAATAACACCAAAATCAAGATTTTAGAAATTTAATAAAAATAAAATCTCACATTGAAATAGAAATTGACATTTGCACTGAATTCAACAATTGTGTATATATCTATTGAATATATATGGAAATTGGCTATACACTAATAATAAAAATGGAAATAGAAATTGAATGAAAAATTGAGGTTGAAATGGAAATTGAAATTGGCATTATACAAAAATAGAATATATATTCACATTTACACTAAAACAAAAATTGGTATATAGACAAAATCAATGTATTAGAAATTGACATGTACACTAAAAACAATGTCTTAGAAATTGACATGTACACAAAATCAAAATGTTAATTGGAATTGAAACTCACATGTACATTGAAATCAATTATATAAGGAATAAGTTGACAAGTAAAGAGAGAACCAATGTGGCAAGTGTTCATTGAAAAGTAAGAAACTAAAGTAATATATGACTCCTCTAACCATTGAAAATTCCCACTAACATGATTACTAATTTACTTGTTTTAGTAAATAAGTTCTGGTCATCTATATAAGGAGTATTTTTCACACTTCCAAGTTTCTATATCAATTTACTCTTTAACTTGTTTTAGTAAATAAGTTGTGATCATCTATGTAAGGAGCATTTTGCACACTTGCATGTTTCTATATCAATTTCTAAAATGTAAAAGAATACATAAGTATAATTAGAATATAACTTAATTTGAGATTGAAATATACATTGAAATCAATGTCTATAGAAGTCTATGGCTACACTTAGATCAATGCCTTAGGAATCGAAATAAAAATAGAAATTGACATTGAAGAAAATGTTAGCATTAAATAGAAATTGACATTAAAATATAAATAGAAATTGACATGTACACTAAACTAACAATTATGTATAATAAATATTAAATACAAATCTAAATTGACATGAATGCTAGAATCGACCATTATGTATAATGCATATTAAATAGAAATAGAAATTGTCCTGTCCATTGAAATTAATTTATTAAAAATTGAAATTGGAATTTTAATTTTAATTAAAATTCAAATATGAAAGGCGTTGAAATTGAAATTGAAAATAAAAATTTACATTTACACTAAAATCAGTCATATAAGAATTGACTTGACAAGTAGACAAAGAACACACGTGTCAATAGTGGTCTTTGAAACTAAGCCCCAGTTGACATGTAGTGTTTTTCAACTTCTTAACTTTAATTAAATGAGTTGTTGGCATCTATGTTATAAGAAATTTTACATGTTTAGATGTTTCTATTGTGTAAACAAACATTGAATAGAAATAGAAATAAAATGGGCATGTGCACAAAATCAATGATTTTGACATGTAAATTAAAATTAACACATTGGAAATTGAATATAATTAGAAATTTAGATGTGCACTAAAATAGATGCATTGGAAATTTGAATGCACACCAAAATCAAAATGTTAGAAATTGAAATAACAATATAAGGTCATATTGACATAGAAATAAAATTTGAAATTGACATGTACACTGAATTCAACAATTATGTATATATGTGTTGAATAGAAATAGAAATAAAAATTGGCATATACACTAAAATTGATATGTTAGAAATTGAAGTAGAAATATGAATTAGCATAAAAATGAAAATAGAAATAGAATGAAGAACTAAATTTCAAATGGAAATTGAAATTGGTATTAAATAAAAGTAGAAAGGGAAGTTTACAGATAAAAATTGGCCTATACACAAAATCAATTTGTAAGAAATCGACTTATACACTGAAATTAGTGGACTGGAAATTGAATAGAATTATAAAACATTTATAAATTTGCATGTTAAAATACCCTGAAATCAAAATTTTAGAAATTGAAATAAAAATAAAACTCACATTGAAATAGAAATAGAAATGCATATGTGCACTAAATTCAACAATTATGTCTGTTAAATAGGTATGGAAATTGGCATATAGATTAAAATTAATATGTTAAAAATTGAAGTAGAAATAGAAATTGACAAAAATAAAATAAAAATAGAAATATAATGAATAATTGAAAATTAAATGGGAATTGAAATTGATATTAAATAAAAATAGAATATATATTTGCATTTACACTTAAATAACAAATGTACAAAATGTGTGATAAAACGACATGTACAATAAAATCAATGCATTGAAAATTTAATAGAATTGTAATAAAATTACAAATTTATGTGTACACTTAAATCAATGCATTAGAAATTAAGATGTACACAAAATAAAAATGTTAGAAATTGAATTTGAAATTCGCATGTACATCAAAATCAATTATATAAGAAGTGATTTAAAAATAAATAAAGATAACGAATGTGACAAGTGTTCATTGAAAACTAGGAGGACAAACTAAAATTCATAGTTGACATGATTAGTTTTCATATTATTTAACTTGTTCTATTAAATAAGTTATGGTCATCCCATTTACATGTTTCTATATCAATTTCTAAAATGTAAAATAAGATAGAAATATAATTAGAAATATAAGTTGAATTTGAAATAAAAATAGAAATGGACTTGAAATCAACACATATAGAATCTGAAGGCTATGTTTAGATCAATGCATTAGCAATAAAAAATGAAAGTAGAAATTTACAATGAATATAAAAAGTTCACATTAGCTAGAAATTGACATTGAGATTGAAATAGAAATTAAAATTAAAATGGATAGGTACATTAAATCAACAATTATGTATAATGGTCCATGGGATATTGGATAGACGGTGATTAGGCGTTCTGTTAAGACACTCCTTGATTGGAAGTCATCGGTTGGACATGATGAAGATGTAGTCCTGTCAAGCTTACAAAAAAACAATACGTATAATGTTTATTAGATAGAAATAGAAATTGACATGTACATTATAATAAAAAATTAAATATAGTGCACATTAAATAGAAACAGAAACTAACATGTATATTAAAAATTATGATTAAATTTGAATTTTAAATTGAATTTATATAAAAGAGGAATTCCAAGTGAAATTGAAATGACTTGAAATAGAAATTGAAATTGACTTTGAAAAATATAAAAATTGACATTGACATTTAGACTAAAATCAATTATATAAAAAATGAGTTAGCAAATCGACAAAAAACACATATATCAATAGTGATCCTTTAAACTAGATCATTATAAATGTATAAAACCTTTCAACTTTGTGCCATTAATTATAAAGGAATTATAATATATATATATATATATATGAAAATGAATAAGTATGGACTCTTCCCTACTAAATATGAAAATGAATAAGTATGGACTCTTCCCTACTAAAACATGTGTTGTTTTGTAACCTAATTCATTTTTAAATATTAGTTACGAGGATAATTTCCATGTTATAAATAAAAAATATCAGAACATATGTTATGGGTTGTTTTGTAACCTAATTCATTTTGAGATATCAGTTACGAGGATAAATTTCCATGTTAAGAATAAAAATATCAAAACATATGTTCTACAGTAAATGGAGCTACCTAAATTATTGATGCCTTAAAAGAAGAATATTGATGCCTTAAAAAATATTTCTTATATAACTATCCATTATTAAAGTTATAAATCTATTAAATTGGGATCACAACAAAACCATATATTAACTAATATGTGCGTGTTGTATCATTATCTTTGTTTTAATAACTTTAGTGCCTAGCATAAACCTCCATTATTAATTTAATTTTAATAAATTCTTGTAAATATCATAACTCAGTTTATAGCCTGATGTGTTTGCAAATTGATTGCAAACGAAGGCTCAAGGAAATTTGGGCAACCCTTTGACATTTATTGAGATTGAGAAACCTTGAGAAAATATAATTTTTATTTACCCAAAATATTTAAGTTAAAATGGGATTTTGTTAATTATTTTATTATTAATATGGTATATTTATTTATGAAATGTCGTTGATTATTTTATTAGTATAATAAGTTATTTTAATTAATTAAAAACTATAAGTGTCTAATTTATTTAGATTTTCATTTTTTTCTTCTAAATTTTTTAATTAAATTATAGGTTTTTTATTTAAAATGTATTTTTAATAGATAAATGACATTTATATTATATAATGTCAAGTCTCATTAGCACAACGGATTGAGGACAGGCTTCATTAGCAAGGTGATTCAGGACCAAACCTCATGGAGGTTGTTGCGCTCGTGCTAGAGGGAGGAGACACGCTAAAATCTAGTCAGCTTAGGGTTGGTGTGGCCCAGGTTGGGTGCGATCCCCTAGTGACTTTGACGACTTAGATGGTGGCGATTTCTCAAGGCATAGGCCAAACCTAAAGAAACACAGACAACTTGACAAACAAACAAAAACATTTATATTATATAAATTACCAAAATCAAACTTATTATTACAAAAAAAATACCTACAAAATTTCAAACTAATTTTTTTTTTTGGCTCAAGCAAGAATCAAACCTTCTATTCAAATTAAGCAACAAAGAGGTTACATAATATACATACACCCTAAGTTAGGATATTGAGCCACAAGCACAAGAACGCGGCTAAGGGCCCATAAACTATACAACCCACAAAGCCAAAGATCGGACCCAATAGAGAAAGAGAGACCCGTTGGTGGTGGACAAGCATGACAAAACAGAGCCGTCGATCTACATCCAATATATCTAACGGCTGATAGGGATATCGGGTAGACAAAAAGCACTACGATTTCCCGCCCGATGAGGGCGGTAATCACAAACAACATGAGGACATGTGTTACATGGACAATGGCATCAGAGGCTTTTCTGAAAACCTGCTTATGGTATTGCTGACGCCCGATAACCAAGGAAGCTATAGCAAAACCGTCGCGGTCCCACCACCAACAAGCCCGAAAAACCTTAGCACTAGATCTGCTACCACTAGATCTGACGGCTGAGAAGGATATGGAGCAGAAGAGAAGATTGGGAGATACCCATCCGATGAAGGCGATATTCTCTTTCTTCCTAGTGCCACGTGTAACTCCGTTTGTGGCATTGGAGACTTTTCGTTAAAACCACTTCTAGTACATTCAGACATTCGATGTACATTCAGACCTTCAATAACCTTGGTAACTACTGCAAAACTACCACTTTCTGGTTTTACGCTCTTTTTCCTCTGCCTTTCATTCCTCTGCAAGATCCAAAACTTGGGACATCGGGTAATTAAAACCAAGACTTCCATCAACTTAGATTACTGTTGGCTGTTTCTCCTTGCCGTGTTGATAATGATCCCTATCTTCTCACGCCAGATTGTTGCAGTCCTCGCGCAGTTGTCCATTCTAAGCGAACCCCCACAAGCAACACTTCTTTTCTCTTACACAAATCACCCCTTCATTAGCTAGCCTGTCCGCCACTCTGTTGGCATCTCTGCGCACGTGAACAAAACTCAAAGTTCTAAGTGTTCTGAGATGAGATTGAACCCAATGAAAAACTTTCGAAAGTCACCAGTGATTTGAAACTTTATTTGGTGTTGTGCCAATGCTTATCCTTTTGACCGAATTAATCACTAATTCTGAGTCTGCCTCTATGATTGTATTATGTAAATTGTAGTCCATCGGGATTTCTAGGCCTTGCTCAATGGCTATGAGTTATGCCATATTGTTGGTAGCCTTCCCCAGATGACTGTGAAAAATGACTTTGATGTTGCCCTCTGCATCTCTTATGACTCCCCCGTAACCCGCATCCCCTGGGTTCCCTTTCGAGGCTCCATCTATGTTGAGTTTCAGGAAGCCATGGGGAGGGGGTTGCCAGAAAGCCTTGCCATCTGATCTGTGCCTTGCTTTCTTTTTGGTGCCTGAAGTACCATAAGACTAAAGTCCCAGTTGTTCAAGGATGTGATTGTCCCTTTGACATGGGGGTTTCTTAGGAAGATGCTTCAGAAAGACATTAATTGTTTCTTTGAGCTGATTTAGGATTTGCGCCATGATGCCTTGAGTTGAACCGGATTTATCTTTGAAGATCTTGTTGTTGCATTCTTTCCACACATCCCAGATCAAAAAACTTGGAATCAGTGTCTAGATACATTGACTATCTCATTATCCGAGAAGTCTTTTCTCCAATTCTTTAACGTTACAGTAATGTCATTGTCCTTTCTAACTGTTTGTTTGAAGATAGAGGCAACCCAATTCCATATGGCGGAGGTTAACGTGCAAAGGTTGAGAATGTGATCCATGGTTCCTTCCTGCAGACCACATAAATGGCATTTTGAAGGACATTCAAATCCTCTTTTTCTAAGATTTTCCCAGGTCAGAATCTTTTTATGTTGAACTAGCCACATGAACAGTTTGATCTTCATCCAGTGAAGGTTGCTCCAAAGGTTTTTCCAAGTCTTTTCAGGATTAGGATGGTCAAATCCGGTGATTATTCTTTTGGCTTCCTTGAGGTTGAAGTTGCCCTCATTGTTTCTACCCCACCTTAGTATATCATTCGAGGTTAAGGTTAAAATTTGCCTCTTTCCATAATCTCTTCAAGAACTTTAGCTTGGGCTTTCAAAGGGGACTCTGCACTATAATCTGGAACTTTCCAGATTCTCCATTTCCATTCCTCTCTAGAATGATCCCAAAAGTCCGTTACACTTTTTAGTTCTTTGTTAAGGGTGTCATTTTTTATGCTGTCTAGACCTTCTCTGCAGAGATTTTGTTCCTGTTGCCAATTGTCCTCCTAGAACCAGGCGTGATTCCCATTTCTTATCTCCCAGAAACTTGTTTGTGAACTAAGGCTCTGTTCTCCCAAGCCTTATTCCAGATATGAGAACCCCTAATGTGCCCTGACATCTGAATGTGGTCCTTTTCCTGCCAATCCATTGCATACTTTTGTTTCCATAGCTTGGACCATGGATTGTTGATTTCCTTTAGCCATCTCCACCAAAGTTTTGCCCCCAAGAATTTGCTTAGGGTGGCCGGGTCGTGGAGACCTAAACCACCATGGGTTTCGGGTTTGCAAAGCTTCTCCCACGCTACCAAGGCCCATTTCTTCTTCTCTTCCCCTTTGCTTCTCCCACGCTACCAAGGCCCATTTCTTCTTCTCTTCCCCTTTGCCCTAAAGAAAGTTTCTTTGAATATTCCTGATCTGCTGTGAAGCTCCTTTTGGGATAGGAAGGGCTGAGAACATGTAAACTGGAATGGTTTATAGAACAACCTTTGTAAGAATTAGTCTTCCTACTAAATTCAAAGATCTGCTGGTCCAGTTATTGACTTTGTCCTTCATTTTCTTTGTAACTGACTCCCATACTCCCTTATTCAGAGGTTTGTCAGTGAGAGGCATTCCCAGATATTTAGAGGGAAGATTCTCTCTTTGAAATCCCAGGATTCTGGAGATATGTCTTTGGATGGAAATATCTGTGTTAAAAAAGAAAACTTTTGATTTTGTGAGGCTTACCTCTGTGTCAGCAACCATTGCGAAATCATGTAGGATTTGTTTGAAGGCTTTGGCTTCCTTGACAGTGGGTGTACCCTGCAGCATAGTATCATCCACAAATTGTTGATGAGTCCATGTCTCACCATTATGAGTGAGTTTTAGCCCCTTGATTCTTTCTTCCTCCTTGGCTAAGTTGTTCATTCTGCCCAATCCTTCCATCATGAGAATGAAGAGGAATGGGGAAAGAGGATCGCCTTGCCTAAGGCCCCTTGAAGGCTTGCAGGTTCTTGATGGAGAGCCATTGAGAAGGATAGAGCAGCTTGTTGAGGTAACTAGGGCCATGACCCACTTTATCCAGTTGTAGTCAAAGCCATAAGCTTCAAGGATTTGCTTTATGTAAGGACAGCTTAGCTTGTCATAAGCTTTTACTATGTCCAATTGTATTATCATCCCTACCTGCTTATTGGTCTTGAGGGAGTGCACCACTTCGTGAGCTTGGATGATATTGTCGAGAATTTGTCTGCCTTCCACATATCCCGTTTGTTCCTCTGACACGAGCGTTGGTAGTAGAGGTTTGAGTTTGTTAGCAATAACTTTGGAAATGATTTTGTACACCATGTTGCATAAAGCTATGGGTCTAAATCTTTCTATTGTCATGGCATTTTCTTGTTTAGGGATTAATGCTATGAAACATTCATTAATCGCTCTAAGAATTGTTTTAGATTTTCTCGAGTCCTCCACCACATCTAGAATGTCATATTTGACTACTTCCCAGCATGTTTTGAAGAAGTCTACATTGAATCCATTCGGGCCTAGAGCTTTCCCATTACTCATCTCCTTGATTACTTCGTTGACCTCTTCCTCTGTTACTGGCCTGTTGAGATTATAGTTATCTTCCCTGGTCACCAAATTTGGAATGTTCTTTGTGAAGCTCTTAATGAATTAAGATCTGCCTGCAATTGTTTCCTCTGCTATGCTTTGAAAATGTTGCACGAGAACAGATTCTATTTCTTTGTGAGTATTTACCTCTTTCCCTTGCAAATCTAAGAGTTTTGTGATTCTGTTATGAGCCTTGTGTTTCATGGTGGACTTGTGAAAGAATATGGTATTTCTCTCCCTTTCCTTAATCCAAATTACTCTAGAATTCTGTCTCCAGAAGATTTCCTCCTGTTGACATCTGCTGTCCCATTCTTGCTGCAGAGAGTCCACCTGTATTTTCCTTTCCTCTGTGAATCCTTCCTTGATGAGAATTTGATTAGTCTCTTGTAATTTTCTTTATACTTCTCTTTTGGCTTCAAAAATGTTGTCGAACTCATTTCTGTTCCATTCTTTGAGCCTATGTTTGATATGTTTGATTCTCTGATGCAAGAGGAACATTTTTGTGCCCTGGGTGGGCATTTCTTCCACCCACCAATTTCTAATATTAGTGATGAAGTTAGGGTGAGTGAGCCATGCATTTTCGAACCTGAAAGGTCTGTTTCTCGAGGTTCTAATAAGAGAACCTTCCAATTGGACTGGGCCCTCCAAAAGGAAGGATCCAAGCTGTCATAGTGTGACCAGAAAGAAGGAGATCCTCTGAGATTATGAATCTGTCTAATTTCGAGGCAACTTGGGCGATTCCCCCTCTCCTGTTATTCCATGTGAAGGTGCCATTTATTGTTTCCATACTTACTAGTCTCATGTTGTCTAGGAATTCCTGGAATGCAAGTGAGTCTTGTCCTAACCTTCTGCTTCCTCCTTTTTTCTCAGAGAGGGATCTGATCATGTTGAAGTCCCCTCTAATAATCCAGGGGATAATAGAGTGTCTCTCTCTTAGTTCCTCCAGAGAGGTGAAGAGCTTTAGTTTTATTCTAGCATTTGAGGACCATAGACATTTGTGATCAAGTAGCACTCTTTGTCCCCCAAAGGTTGTATTACCATTGAAAGGCGATTTCTGGATGCTTCTGCATCTATTATTTCAAATTTTTGCGGATTCCATAGGGTAAGAATTCCCCCTGCTGTGTTGTTTGCTTTGACTTCAAGAAACTCATATTTGTTGAGCCATTTGTTGTGAAGTACTCTGATCTTGTCTACTGAGCATTTAGTTTCCTATATAAACACCATGTCTGGTTTCTCTTCTTTTATTCTGTTACTGAGATTTCTTTGCTTTCTCTTATTACCTAGCCCCCTAATGTTCCAGGTTGTGAGCTTCATAATGATGTGTTTGTGAAAGAGTAACTATAAGATCTTTCATCTTATCTGAATTAATCAAGAGTTTCCCACACTTTGACAAGAGATCATTCTGTCTCCTTCTTCCTCTTTTCTTGCTTGGGTTTTTTGTGGAGTGTTTTGATGTAATCTCCATTTGTTTGACCCCTTTATTCTCCTAGCTATCATGGTTCCTTTTGACTCCTTTCGCCTTTGATTGGGACCTTCGGAGGAATAGCTGTTGCACTCTATCAAACTCCTCTTGTGGCAGAGAGTCAATCCTTTTGTTGGTTCCATGTTCCAAAAATTGTTCTAGTTCAAGGTTCTCCCTATCAAGAGTCTCTTGTAGGTCTTGGTCCTTCGTTCCTCCTTCACTTGGGGTCATCTCCTGGTCTCTTCCAAGCCCTATAGTGCTTAGTGGATCCTCCTTTAGTTCATTATTTTCCTGTGTGATGTCCATGTTGACCTCTTTTCCTTTCTTAGTTGAAATATTCTCCAGGTCCTTACTCCTCCAATTTTCTTCCTCTTCTTCTAAAATCTCAAAACTGTTGTGACTTGGTAGCTTGTTCTCACTAGGTTTCTTTTGGTGCTTTCTCCCCCCTCCTTTCCCCCCTGCCTGCCACTTTGGTGTATCCTTCAAGGTCTTTTCCAATGTTGCTTTTCAAGTTGTCCTCTCTTTTGTTGAGTGGGCATTCTCTGAAGAGGTGCCCATGTTCATGACATTTGCGGCATCTAAATGGGATATGTTCATAGTCGACTGCCTGAACCCATTCCTCATCATAAACTTCCAGGATGATTTCATCTGGGAGAGCTCCCGATAAGTCCATTTCTACACATATGCGGGCGAAGGAGGTGTATTTGCCTCGCAGAGTCGCCTTTGATATCTTTATAAAATGTCCTAATTTGTTACCTATAGCTTTTAAGGATTTCGGCAACCAGTAATCTAAAGGTAAGGAATATAATCTAATCCATACTGGGACCGATGTGAACGTTTCTTGCTCTGGAACAAAGTTCATCGTCCAAGGTCGCATGTAGAGGCTTGTAGCAACATAGAAGTGCAGTCCTCCTTCGAAAATTCTGTCTTTATCCTCTAGGTTCGTGAATACCACAGTAAAAAAACCCTTAGACACAAGATGTATATTTATCTTTCCTTTTGGTTTCCAAGTGTTTTTTATCCAAGTGTATAGTGCTTTCTTCGTCGGCCAAATGCCCATAAACTTACATATGACCGCATAGGTTGCCATGTGATCTTTGTGCACCTACAGAGCAGGATCATTTAGGACTACCCGTGGTTTAATATTAGACTTGGGCTTGCAGGGTCCCATTGTAGCTTTACCCTCCGTCCCCTAACCACTGTCTCTAGCTTTCGTATCCTTTCGAACCTCCTCGTGGGTCCCTTCCTTTTCCTGGGGTTTGCTGCCTTCCATCTTTTGGGAACCATTAATTTTTGTCTCATTCTCCGAAGAATTTTGGAGCTTGTTCGAACTCGTCCCTCTGCCTCTGTTCGAAACTACGTTACTGTCCTCCTTACCCCTCCATAGTTACTAGCTCGCTTCTGTCGCCCCGTGTTGCAAACCCTAATTTTCTTTGCTAACTTCTAGTTTTTCTACTCTCGTTTTCTAATCATCTATCCAAACCCAATTTCACCAATATTCTCTCAAACTAAAATTATTAAAACACATGCTAAAATGAAAAAAAATAAAAAAAAAAAAATAATTAAATTACATTTCTAATTATATATATATATATACACGTTTGCAGGTATGTATTTGAAAAATGACACTAACTCATACACGATTCATGCCATTCTTGTTGCCCATTGAAGAGCTAAAACTAGGGAAAAAATAGGTTTAGGCGACATAGTTTTAGCGAACCAACACCTCCAATTTTGGAGTACTGCCCACTCTTCTTACCATCACTATCATGAATAGACGTGTGATTTTGATTATTATCGGCCGAGTTGCGAAGTGCCTCACCATTTCATGTTAAGTGAAATCCAGATGTTTTTTTAGACCATCGTGATTGCACGATGACCGAAGGGCGTACCGTGTGAATATGGTTTAAAAGTTAAAAATGATGGCCTCAAACTTTAAAAAATGGCCAAACCGAGGGAAAGGGGTAATAGACATAATAATCTACACTAATTATAATTAACTACATATGTAATATATAATTTAATAGTATTTATATTTTAATTGGCTCTCAAATTAATATTTTAATTAAAAGAATTTCAAATTTATATATATATTTTATATTTTATGGACTTTCAAATCAATATTTAATTAAAGATCTCCAATATATATATATATATATAATATATATTTATATTATATATTTAATTTAATACGTAATTTTTAATATTTATATTTTAATTAATTTTAAAATATATAATTTAAGATGACTTATAATTTTAGGAGAGTTAATGATATGAAATAATTGGTGAAAATGATTATACTTTTTTTTTATTAATAATATAAACACAACTTGGTAACTGTAATAATTATAATGAACATAATTATTATATTCATTTTATAAATTACAAAATTTAATTATACTATTAATACTCATCAAATATTTTTATAAATATTATTGTTTTAAGGAAGATCAAGCATCTTCTAAGTCTAGTGTTTTAATGTCAACCATACATTTATTGTGCTTCCCAACAATGGCTCATTGTGTAAAACAATTGGGTATAGCATTCATTGTTTTAATGTCAACCATACATCTGTCGTGCTTCCCAATAATGGCTCACTGTCTGAAACAGTTGGGCATAGCATTCAATTCCATGTTGGAGTCTCAAGTGCAAAAATCGACATCATGCGTGTGAACACCTTGTTCCCTACACGAAATAAGGCAGTTGCATTGGCTTGTTAAAATTGTTTGTGTTGTTCTTAACACCTTGTTTTGTACACGAAATAAGGGAGTTGCACTGGCTTGTTAAAATTGTTTGTGTTGTTCTTAGGATAAGATCCATGAGTAGGCATTGTTTGGACATGCATTTCATGATGTAGCGGTTGTGTTCTATTTTGATTAAGACCCAGAGTATAGGGACACAAGTACGCAATGTAAGATCAATCACAGAACATTTATCATTGAGTCCGTGTTGATAGTATTTAAAGATTAATCATTTTGTGATATTTTTTCAGATAGTCATTTCACAATGTTTAGAAATATGGAATTGTTGATATCAACACGAGGGCCTTCACTGCCACAATATCAATCTCGTTTTATATAGTTTAAAATATAGATGTAGATATAGTTTAATTTACATTTTAATTAATTGACTCTCAAATCAACTACATTTACATATTTTTCTTTTTAACACATAAACACGTGTATATAGAAATCAACCCCACTTTTCATTTTTCGAGAATCTAAAAATCTTTTGTTTTCCTACTAATAAAAAAACAAAACTTCCACATGTTTTTTATACCATTGTGATTGCACATGAGCGGAAAGGCCCACCTAGCGAATACTTAAAAGTTAAAAAGGGTCATCTCAGGCTTTAAACCCTAAGGTAAAATGGGCAAAGTCTAGGAAAAGGTAGTAGGATGGCAAAATATGTGAAGAGGAAGTAATAATCTACAATAATTATAATTAACTGTCCATATAATATATAATTTTATAATATTTATATTTTAATTAATTTTAAAATATATATAATCTAAAGATGAATTAATTTAAAATTCATCTTTAGGAGAGTTAATTTATATGAAATATGAAAACAAATTTATGGGTAAAAAAAATCATAGTTTTTGTTTTCTTAATATAAATATTATTGTTTTGAAGAATATCAAGTGTCCTCTACATCTAGTGTTTTAATGCCAAATCCACATATGTTATGCTTCCCAACAATTATTGTTTGAATTAGTTGAGCATAACATTCAATTCCAAGTTGGAGACTCAAGTGCACAAATCAATATCATGCATTCCAAGTTCGAGACTCAAGTGCACAAATCAATATCATGCATTCTAACACCTTGTTCGCTACATGAAATAAGGCAGCCACCTTGGCCTATTCAAACTATTTGTGTAGTTCTTGGAATAAGATCCACTATAGGCCAAAGTAGATTGATCAATGTGTGATATTTTTCTAGATAGTGATTTCACAGTGTTTAGAAATCTGGAATTGTTGATATCAACACAAGGGCCTTCATGTCTCAACCTAAACCTCAATCTATATAGTTTAAAATATAGATATAGATGTAGTTTAATTTACATGTTAACTAATTGATTCTCAAATCAACTATATCTACATCTTCTTCTTTTTAACACATAAACATGTGTATATAAATATCAATCCTACCCTTAATTCTTTGAGTTCTTCTAAGAATTTTGAACAATTTTACCATTTTCCCTTCGTTTATGAGTACAAGCAAACTACAATATCAAATAAGTTATTTTTCGTCATCCTCAATAATCTACCTTCAAATATATCTTTAGCACTGAATTTACCAACCACTATTGTCATCCTGATGGGAAATGTATCTAAATATATTTAGAAACCTGGAAAGTTTGAGAGTCTTGGAATGTGCACATTGGATTTAGGTTATGGAAATCAAATATCAACCAAGGTAAAATATTTTCAAGCATTTTCACTTTAGACTTTCAAATTGGAATTAAATTTGAAAAAAATCCCAACTAAATTATTATTAAAAAAAATTGAAAAAAATCTCAGCTAAATAATTATTTAGTTATTGGAACAAAAGTAATGGTAATGATTAACAGTCAACATGGACAATGTGCTATGTAACTAGCACACAACAAAGCACATAATTAGACTAAAAAGGAGGAGAAAACAACTCAAAGCAACCTTTCACAAACCCAACATTGAAATGCACTCTAATATCATTAGGCAGAAGCAAACTTTTATGTAACTACTAAAATAGAATCTAATAGCACATTGTCAAAATAACCAACAATTTAATCCAATTTGTCACATTACAAACAATTTATTATGATTTCCTAGTTTTCTTTTGTTCCATTAAGTTATTGCTAACTATGAGAGGGAGATTGTAGATTAATCTAACCTATTCAGATTTCCTATTTCTTCTTTTTTTGCATTAAGTTATTGTTAACATACTTGTTTTTGATGATCCAAATAGTATTTGCATTTGAGAGTGTGAAGAATCCCACCATTTTCATTTTCTTTATTAACTCCTATCTAATTCTTTAGTATCTGCAACAACAAAAATTCAATTTAAATTTAAATGAACAAATTAATATGTTATTAAAAATATATCAAAATATAATTGAATCAAATCAACCAGAAAAAAGGAATTACCACTACTATATTATATATTAAATTAGATAGACCAAATACATGAGGGCCTCTACCATTTTTTTCTATTTATGAGAAAAAAAATCAAACAACAAAAATTCAGAAACTAGAAGTAGGAGTTTAACTTTAAATGTACTAATAAACTGCAGAGATAATTCAGAAACTAGAAGTAGGAGTTTAACTTTAAATGTACTAATAAACTGCAGAGATAAACATGTTTTGCACATGGATAATATTTTCTGTAAAAGGAATTCAAACATTCGAATAGAGTCTACGCTGATATGATATAATATTGAGATGCAAAATTAAATTGAAATTTGATTTACTTACAAGTAGAACCATGGTCGACTATCTGTCCAAAGGTAATGCATGGGCACCCACATATGTGACAACCCGGGACACTCGTGACATTGTTATAATTAGTTAACTGTACATATAACTTTAAATAAATGTAATAAAATTGTACATTTGGAAGGCTATGCAACGTAGCGAGGGAAAGGCACATAAAATAAAGCTATTTTAGTGTAATCTACTGATTTTCTAATATAATTGTACTCCTAAACCATTACAGTGCCACATTTGAATACTTGTATAAGTCCATCTGTATGTAGTATGGACCATACACTTTTACTAGTGGATTAACCTTTAAGTTAGGGTTTCTAACTAGTTTGATACCATATATATTTTGCTATTAGTTTCAGTTACTCCTGTAGTTGTAGCGTTCAAGCCATTACGGATACAGGATAATCAGGGCAACAACAAAGATAGTCCAGTAACACAGGGAAATTGGAACTGCTAAATTTACACACGCGCACTCGAGATAAAATTAATTAAATAAGTAAAGGATTCAAGAAATAAAGGTAATATGCACTCCCTGCATTAGGTGGGAGGATAGCGCCAATGTCTGCATCAGATGCCAAAGAGAACCTTTCATATCTGAGAGCCTTTGTAGAGCTCTAACTCGTTAGACTTTTTGAACATTAATTCTGAAAAAATTACCTGTAATCCAACGAGCCTTATGTTAGAGCCACACCTCTTTACGAAATCAAGTGGAATCCTCACATTTTGCCCTGCGCAGGCATAGCGCTCTACAAGATCATATATCGTACCGACCAAATATTTAAAGCATACAACAAATTAGCAGATATTACACTGAAATTTACTCATACAGCCACGAAACCAACAACCATAACAAAAACAAATAAAAGCCTGTTAAGGAACACAAATGGCGGTTTAACTTCAACAATGTGAGATTATAAAGAGACAACCTTCATCGATCGATTAGATGGAAAAATATTTGGGTGAACTATAAAGCATCAACCTTCGACAGCCAGAAAAATTCCTTAGCCAAGGACATGTAAGCAGAAAATATATTTCTCAAGATACATATACATGGAAAGCGCGCTAGTTAAAAGGACAATCTGAAAGAATATGTCAATAGACAAACAACCTTGTAAGGCATTCAAAAAATAAATAAGTAAATAAAGAAAAGTTTTCATAGACTCGATCTTTAAGTGCCAAAGCCTTGAACATCATCAATCACATATGCGTCGAAATTATTACATTTCTAATTGTAATTCAAGCAGTCGTTGTCGCAGTCTAAAGAAATTTAAAAACATCTAAATTTTGTTTCTGGAAACAAAATTGAAACCAATTATTTGACAGAAAGTTTAAGTTGGCCAGCAAATAGATAAGGCAATGTTTCATCTCCTCTTACGAGTATTTAAAGATAATAAAAAAAACAATAAAATGGTATCGTTTGAAGCTGCTTTAACTGAATATTATGACGAAATTCACGCAAAGGCCTTCGACTTCACCCTCCTGAGCACACCCTATAAATATAACACTAACCTGTTTAAAACAAACTTAATACCAGACTTGTCTTTGGTCAACAACAAAAGTTGTTTTACTTTGTGTACGGAATTAGGTCAACAACAAAAGTTGTTTTACTGTGTATAGGGAATTAGGTTCTGGAATAGTAATTCGTTGGGAGCTTTCGATTATATAGTGAACAAATCAATGATTGAATCTTTATCCACACGTAAAAGCTATGAATTGTCGAGACAATTGAGGTAACACCTATACAAGACAGCTTATTTAAATGTAACACATGCATAAATTCACCCATTTCGTGCAAAAAATTACTGTAACAGTATTATACACCAAAATTTCTAGCATATTTCCGAAGGGGTTTATAGAGAAGGTTTTAATCTAAAAATGTAGACAAAATAAGATTTCCTACCAACTCATGGTTTATTTTATGCGGATTAGATCATGAAATTATCTCAAAGCGATCTAACTCATTGAAGAATCATTTAAAAAAAGGTGAAAGATTTTTTTTCATGATGAACATTCCCCATTCAAAAGAAATGTTAAAATTTATGCTTTACAACTTTTACAACCATTACCTTCTGCATAAGTGAGACATTTAGCATATGACACAGTAAGATGTTGTTGCCAGTGGCTATAGCCACTCTAAAAGAAATGCTCCAACCTGAGGACTAGGAGGTACAAAATACTAAGATAAATTTGAAAATACTTACAAAATATCTGAGGTTTCTCAGTCGACTTATATATTTATTGTATTAGATAATTAGACATCCTAATAAAGTTAGAAAAATAATAATCAAAATTCAAGGTCTTCGCATAGCAAAATACTAGATACTCGGATATAAGTTAACAACACTTAACACTGATCTGAAGCAAAAATATATCAATTAACATTGATTTGAAACAAAAATATATGAGCGATCATTGATGTAAAATAGCAATATATTGTTTATTAATATAATTATAAAGTGCAGAATTAGAAACGAGCATAAAGTCTCAATAAGAAAGTAAAACGACACCGGAAAATTTACCATATAAACAATTTAAATACCGAATCAGAAAGCATAGTCCCAATGGTTAGCTCGCTAGAATCTTCGTTGTTGTAGATTCTTTTTGATACCCTTCGGGTCAGGCTCAGCTAGTAAGCCGGGGGGGCTTGATGCCCTTCAGGGTTCATCAGCTCAGATATTTCCTGAGATATTTTCTATGTGAAAAAAAAAAAGATCACCTCAGATATTTCGTATGTGAGAAAAAAATCCTTCAGCCAGCACTCCACTGATTACATCATTCCTTGTCTACAAGTTCAAGATATATAATTTTTATATCACATCGGTTGATCTGCAAAATCATTCATAAAATGTAACAGTAGTGCAGTTCTCGGCGATGGAAAGTTGTTACTCACCCCCATTTACAAAAGTTCTTTCAAATGTAAAGAATACATAAATTCACTCATTTCATGCCAATGCTTTACATAAATTCACTCACTTCATGCCAAAAAATTTACTGTAACAGAGGAAAAAAAAAAAAACCAAAAAAAGAACAGGTCTGGGCTTAAGAATAGAACGCTCCTTCCCGTAAGCATTGAAAGCGAGCAAGACGATCAAGAAACATCGGCCCTAGGTGGAGGAGGAATGGGAATGAATTTTTTGTCCTCTTTGTCACATTTTCGGTCTGCGTCCTCTATTTTCACACAATTTGCAGAAGATGCGCTGCCACTCCTCGTCCAGGCGAGCAGGGAGAACAGTGCAAAAGGAGGATTTAAAAAATAAGCGCAAAGCGTTAAAGGATTTAAATATTTATTCCAGTGCTACATGGGATTTGGGAGCAGAGGCGTTGGATCCCTCCTCCGTCAAAGGAGGCGCCTACAAGGGAAAGAACCGCATGATCAACATTTTGGACCCAGAATCCTCCATATAGAACTCGAATTCCTCTTCTGTGTAGGAAAAAATAAGTGTCGTCGAAACTGCTCTAGCCCTTATCACAGAAAGGATCAATATGACATGTTTTTCCAAAGAAACACAATATATTCAGCGGATTGAAGTTTGAAATTAAAACTTATCTCATGAAATCAACCTAAAAATAAAAATGATTATGACCATGCATTTTTCCCTTAAACACAACAGAACACATCTGGATTGCAAAAAATGAGCACGATCTACAGTTGTAAGAAATCTAATAGAATGAAAGGGAAAATAAAAGAAAAATAAAGCATACATTTAAGGAAATAGACGTGGTAAAAGCCACAAAGAAAACAACAATGACCAGAATGTTTCTGCAACGAAAGGAAAACAAAGCGTGAGACTTTACCTCCATAGAGTTAGGACAAGTAAGAGCGACCACGACCCTCGTTCCAATCCCGATGTTTCTTAGCTTGGCGGCATATTTATTTACAAGTCTTTGCACATCTGCATATATGATTTCAAATTTCCTAGACACGGTGACAACCTTGTGTTGGGAAAACTCGTTGCAGGCACTGCTTACAAGCGCAACCAATTTATATCTATAAAAATATGGAGCTTCGCACCAATAAAAGAAGGCGAGGTGTTTCCATCTTTAAAAGAAAAGTGTATAGTCACCTGAGAAGAGAGTGAGACCGCTAGCATCAAAAGTGTTTGAGGCATGTTCACCATAAGAATTGTTTGGCATCAAACAATGAAGATTGATCCACACATAAGACAGAGAGATAAGTGATCCTATGCGTGGGTGTACGATGAAGATTGATCCACCACATAAGACAGAGAGATAAGTGATCCTATGCGTGGGTGTTTTTAATCAATACAATTTGTTTGGAATTTTGGCCATGAGTTGAATTATTATTATTTTAATGAACTCGACGGTGACTGGGCCATTACATTGCAGCATACGCCACATCATATCTCCTCATTTCTCTAGACCACTCACTTGTTATGAAACCATGTGCATAATCCAACCAAGCCAACTCATCTGGGGAATCTCTCACCCATCACACCCCCAGTCCCACAGCCCTGAGATGATCTAAAACGCAATGAAAAAAACTCATTGTACATTGTAACTGATGACATAATCACTGCCAACGTGGTGATCTTGGAGCGACGCCATCGCACTTGTCGTCGCTGACTCACCCATTCTTTGGGGTCCCGTAATTGCGTCGTGTGTGTCATTCCACGTGTATCTTTGGTCACATCATGTATAAACCTTATTTTCGAGGATTCTGACATTTATCGGCGGTTAAGGGAGGATGCAAGATAGTGGCATCGAAGCATCATTTTCTTTCTTTGTGGTAGGTAGTGGTGGGTACCAGGCATCTTTGTGTTATGATTTTTGATGAAAGAAATACGGTCGGGGGAAGCTACACGCTTAGTGCAATCTATATGTTGTGTGCTTCAACCTAGAGATGCATATACAAGAGCATAGCCTCCACTTGGACATATGATTAAACCATACTTCAGGATACCATTGCATCCAAATATCTAAGTTGTTATATTACCACATTCCATATGTGTCCATACCTACATATGGGTTGAATTAAATAAAAGGAGTGACTATGTAATACATTTTTCCTTATTCTCAAATTTCATGAGAGCATTCTCAAATTAATTTATTATATTAAATTAATCCTATTCTAATTATTTATAATTAAATTTTCCAATTTTTTTGAAAATTTTGATTAAATTTTATTTAAGATATATATATTTTATGAATAAATATTTTCTATTTACATGTTATTTTATTTTTTCTATTTATTTTAAATAAAAATTGAATCTCACTAATATAAAAATGCATAGTGTGTGATTTTATAATTAAATCAATTTAAACATCTCTTTGATCTATCATATCATCACCATCATTTGTTGTAACATTAACATATTCATGCACCTTGTATATATGAAAGATAGCTCATGCACATCCTCCCTTTCATATTCCACTTTATATGTCCCATTAGACACAACCCTCATTAGGAGAACTTAAGTGTTGTTGTTTTAAGTTCTTGCTTTTATTCATTGGTGTATTGAATTTGGCAATTATGCTCAGATAAAGCATCCCCAAGTTATTTCAATCCAATCTTCTCTAGAATATAACCTCTCTAAGTGAATCCTCATCTAGCCTCATCTCCTCTTTGTGTCGAATTTGGGATTTCTCTTAATTCCCCCCTTATACATAAACCCTAGCATCATACTACCTGTTATCCTCCATAATATCCCAAGGTTGAGAAGGGAGACCGAAGGAGGTAACCTCAAACCCCTTAGGGTTCAACAGCTAGCCCTGTTAAACCAGAGAGGGATATCTCTATGAATTCACAACCAATGATGACTGAAATTGGAAAATATGTTAGGCTATATATGTTAGGCTCAGGTAGGGTTTTGAAAGCTTTTAGGGTTTTGTTGGATCAGAAGGGAAAATCAGGGAACTAGGTCAAAATATCAAAGGGTTTAGCAGAAAGAGATATAAAGGAGCATGGCAGTTATGCCTTTGTGATACTTTTGGGGTTTTGTCGATGTAGTGTAGGGTGGAAAAGTAGAGATCAAAATTAACTTGGCAAGCATGAATTCATTTATTAGAAGACAAGTGACATAAACATGAAGTTCCTATCCAAACAAAGCTCAAAACTAAGAATTATGTTTATAACCTTTAAGGAAAAGCATTGAAAAGAATAAGCATGGAATGAAAATGGAATTATCATTCATATAAGACTATAACTGAGAGAAAACACTATCACAAACTCACAACACAAGAATTCCTTAGTAATAGCTGCAATTGTCCTTTGAATTTCTGCAAAAGTGATGAAGTACAAGCTCCCAGAGTTCTACTCACTGATGTCCAACTTGTTCTATGACTGAAAGATGGATACATATAGACCAAAAACCATCTTCCCCTCTCTGAGGGTCGAATCCTTCAGTTTAGGAACTGATTACATGAGGTGTTGAACAAAACCCTAATGTCTAGGGAGGTTAAAACAAATCCTCCATTTAAACCTTCATTGAACTACCCTCATAAATGAGGCCTAATTTTACAAAAAAACAACCTAACAAGCCTATTTACCTTTCATTACATCATTATTACACCAAAGACAAGTATTACATCATGATAATTTGAATCCAGTTGATAAAACTGAGAAAAAGTAATTACAGGCAAAAGCACAACGTGTGAGGAGAAAGCACAACAAATTTGGGATAATTGATTTTTGGAGGCCTTCCTGAGGTCCAAATCGGGATGTTAATGGCTCATTGGAAAGATGTGGATGTCTGCTACATGATGGAATCTTCAAGAGCTGAAAAAGGTTGCTTCTAGCCTTCCAAAACTTCATTCTCCGAGAGGTACTCCCAAAAGCGCAGTGTGCTCTTCAAAAAGAGGGTAGAGAGGTGGTTTTTTAGTAGTTTTAGAATATTTGAATGCAGATTTGGAACATTTACAACTTATTACATGATATTTGAAATAAATTGCATTTTGAAACAAAAAACTTTAGAGAAAATTCCCTATTACTATTCCTTCATTTGCCTGATTTAAGAATGAAATGGTGATTTTGATGACTTTGACCCTAATGACCTAATGGGGACATTGAGTTGAATGAGGACCATGATGATATGAATGAAGTGATGATGATGACTTTTCATTGATGGCACATCCAACTGAGTGATGGCAATGACCGAAACATGAAAATTTTGAAAGGAGTAGTAATAGACCTAGACACACTAGCTAGTGACCAAATTTTTATTTTGAAAACCTAATGAAATGATAAAAATTTGACTTAGGACCCTAACACAAACCTTGTAAGAGTATATTTGATCACTGATGACTAGTAAGACTGACAGACACTAACACTACCCATGTGGGATTCCTTTTATCTATTGAATGTGTGTCATCTTCTTTGCACGCAGATATAATATGTGCTTGACTAGGAAGCTAGTTTGGATTCAGGGATGGAGACCCTAAAACAACTTGTTTAGGCTTTTTGTTTGTGGCTTTTGGTCGATGATTTTGTATTAATGGTATTTTAATATTAGTCATTTGATTTGGATTGAATGCTACTACGAAATACATAAATATTGTATTGTGAATAATTTTTTTGGGATCATGAGAAAGAGGTGTAGCTATGAGCTCACTAGTTTCCTTAATTAAGGGTTACCAAAGAAAATATCAAATACCATGTATGTGATTATGTTTTTCTATTTTTTTAAGAATTTATTAACACTGCTTCCCTATCCTAAATTTATCAATTACTGTTTTTTTTATAGTGTGTAGGAATCTAGATTAAATGTTTGTTTCCATCATTTCTCATTTATATTTTCTCATCACTAAGAATGCTCTTCACATTCACTCTCACTACTATTTTCTTCAAAAAAATTAGTACCCACTTAAATCAATCATCAACTCTATCTAACAACAACTAATTTCACCCTAGAACAATGATTTATTACACAATTTAGTTGTGTCAAATGCAAACAAATAGCCACATTTCCCTACACTAGGATCTCATTTATAAATGTTTTTCAAGGCCTTTTTAAGAAGTCCCGTTACACCTTCTAGAAAGCCCAAAATCTATCTACTACAAACTTAGGGAGAAATACCTTCAACACATACACAAATTATAAGTCAAGTGATATGTGGTAGCATATAGTCATATCCTTGAATTATAACTATTAGTGCAACATTTCATTGAACCTTTTTATCATTTGACCCTCCAAGATAAGCATTCAATGCTTCAATGCTCCTCCTCAACAAATGTGTCTCAAATCCACATACAATCTAAACTAATGTGCTCTTAACCAATGCATCTTCAAGTCAATATATTATCCTCCTAATACATGATAAGTGGTCCTAGCACTAATAGGGCTAAGCACCCTACCTCATTTTGTTCAGTGGGCCCCCTCCAAAGTAGATCCAACATCTATGAAAGCAATTGTCCTCCTCAACACATGCACCGTGTAGAAGATATCAGTGCCGCAAAAGATAATGGCCTCCTTAAGAAGTGCACCACATCTAGGATAAAGTGTAAGGTCAAGTAATCATCCATAAAAAGTTCTCTAAATTTCATCAACCAAAAATTCTAAAACACAACTAATAGGATAATGTTTCACCATGCACCACATAACACATGAAGGCACCCTTAATATGGTATAAACACTTTGAGAGTGACCCCAAAGCTAATAATATCAATGTTGATTTTAGAAAAATAACATCAATTACTATTACGAAATCAAATTTAACATCTAAAAATGAATATTTAAAAAAAAAAACAACCAATATATTTGTATAAAGGCTATTTTAAAGTAAAATAAAAATTTATAAAGTTTTCGTATTATTTATAATTTATAGACATTCCATAAAAATAAACTTGTTATCAATGTTAAAGTAATGGTAAAATCATCCCCAAAATTAAATCTTGTATTTGACCAACTCAAAAAGAAATGGTGCAAAGGACAAATATATAAAAGTGTGTTGACAAGAGCAATAACAATATTGAATCCTTATAAATGGTCAATAATAATTATTGTCTAAAGGACCTTTAGAAATTGCATTAATACCTTCAAAGAGTAATATCTCATTAAAACATCATTAAATTATGTTGCAAAAATAAATTCACAATTCATATTGAATTATGTATATAATCAAACAAGTGTTGTGGTAGTGGCAGATGTCCCTACTGATAAGGATTGGAGCAATAATTAATGTTCAACAACATAACTGAATATAAAAAATATGATTTTGCCCATCCTATGTGCCACAAGAAATGTGGATATGAAGTGACTTACTGCCTCTCCTTTTAATCATTTAGCACTACCCAGCGTGGCTGATAAAACGTATCAAATTTGTAACCGTGAATTTCGGTTTTTTCATTTAATCCTTTAGATGCTTATTCTGACCGCAAATAAATTTATTTTTCTTTAATCATATAAATTACCCTTAACAGGAATTTGTTGCAATGGGTTTATGTGATTAAATTCATATCCACACATTTATTTCAAAAAATAGTGTTGTGTAGTTAGTTATTATATATTTTATATCTTGTTTTGATAGGGAAAAAAATATATATGATAGGTAAGGATATATGAAGTTTAATGGTTAATTTTATAATTAGTGTAATTATGTAAATTAAATAATTAACAAATATTAATAGCTATATAAATATCAAAACACTTAATTTATAATAAATTTATTATCACTTTATCATAATTATTTTTAATTTACAAAGAGATTTTATTGCAATATCATGGTTTGTCAATCCAACCTGCCTGAAAAACCATAACTCGTTTTATATGACATTTTTTTAATTAAATCAATTTAATTAAAAGAGGAAACTGACATAACTATGGAGATAAGATTTATGCATGCTATTAAGAATATTCTATATTGTTCAGTACTTAAATCCTTACCATTCACCTAATAATTTTTTATAATTAAATTAAAAACCCTATTTCAAAATAGACATTATCAATGTAACTATGAAATTTTAATTAAAAAATAGTTATAAAAGTATTTAACAATAAATATTATTTCATTTTTTATTAGATTTGGGAAATAATTTTACATTAAAAATTAGAAAAAATTTGGAGGAATTCAAATTTTATTATAGTATTTATTTATTTATAATAAAAAAATCATTATAATTATTAAAAATAAACAAAAAAATGTATTATTTAAAAACATGATTATTTATCATTATTATTAAATATAAATCTTGATAATCAATAATACTAATGATAATGACAATGATGATAATATAACTCTAACAAGGGAAACAAGAGTGGGAGGGTTTATCTTTCACCTCAATGAAGGAAGGGTGAGTAAATTCACCTGGGGCATTAGGGAGGGAACTAACATCCAGACGTAATATCTAGCATTATGGAAAGGATTGGACTTGGAATAAACCATAGGTATAAGTCATTTGATGGTATTTGACGACTCAATGATCATTAAAAACTAGGTGAGAAAAGTAGTAGGAAGCCAAATGCAAACTTTGACCCTAATCTTGCACAAAATAAAGTTGCTTTTGGAAAAAATTGAGAGGATTGAGTTTTTTCACATAAAGTGAAATAACAATACAAAAGCAGACACCTTGGATAACCAAGGAGTTCTATTGGAATAGGGCTAATTGAGAATAAATGACAGGATATTAGAAAATAAACGAATTCCATGACTAGCAAATCCAAATATTATGGCTTCAAGGTAACAAACATAGAACGACCTAGAAATTAGAGGCATAAGCATTTAATTTGAATGTACGGTGTAATTATCTCCCTGGTGTCTCTAATACATAACTACGTCGTACAGTGGAGGTGAGTGATCATTGTTGGAGGATGCAATAGCATTTGAATACAAAACATGTTCATCATGAAGTGTTGGAGACCACACAAGTGGAGGCAAGCATATAGAACTCTAGAATCTAAATATAAGTCGAGTGAGATAAATATTACCCTAGAAACAAGCGTGTTTTCTCCTTGGTCATCTCATGTTGTAATGGAAAATGTCCTTTGCATGATGGTAATGGATTTTAATATATGCTTATAGTTTGGGGATCATTGCAGCATTAAATGAGTAGTTACATTTCATAAATGGAGGGAAGTGAACATTGGAAGATATAAAGAGCAGAACAATGATCCGAGAAAATCAATTTTTGAGACCTATGACATATACTCTTGAAGAATAGAAAGTGAATTGTGCAGGGAAACCACCATGACCAACAATGATACTCTTAGGGTTGCAAATGGCATGGAAGACAAATAGGAAGGAGTGTTGGATTATGCAAAAAACGTATTAATCTGACTAACAAGAATGATCCCGAAGGAGATGTAAGTGCACAATGACTTAGGAAGTTAGAAACATGGAAGTTTGGAATCTAAAATGGATAGGCTCCAATCGACGGTTGATAGATTGACATTTCAAATGGAGGAAATGGAAATTGCAGCAAATGGTTCAGATCTAAAGGAATGTCTTAATGCACCAAAGGATATGATGCAGAGGAATTTTAATATGCTAAAGAAAGTTGGAGATGCCATTAATATGACCACTAGTTTGGACTAAGTGACTCCACCTCAACCTAAGAAGGACGGAGAAGAATCCTACGTCAACCTAGAAAGAGGGAGCATGTAGTTAGTTTAAAAGTTTAAAATAATAGTATATGTATTGCAAGTATGCATAGATCTTAGGTGTTTTCTGGAAACTGTATAAGGAGAACATATTTAGAATATATGTGAATGGAATGGGTGTAATATGTAATAGATGTCAGTGTAGTTTTTTATTACTAAGAAAGAAACATGACTTGAATATGTACCAGGTTCCAGCTTACATTTCAAAGAGTTTTAATGGAAAATTATACTCGTTCTTAAAAAAAAAACAAAAACAAAAACAAAAAAAAACAAACAAACTCTAAGGTCGTGGTTAAGTGAAACATCAAATTGGTGTGTAAGACTTCCTTATTTGTGAGGGAAAGGACTTGTCTCCTTATAAAATATGTTAAAGTTACAGAGGTGTACATACTTTGCCCCACTTTGGATTTGAACACGTGATCTCTTAGAGGAAGCATGTCATATATTAAAGGTGCAAGCAATCATAATATCAAATCCCTATTTAAACTAAAGATGCATGAGATTTATAAGGTGGAGCCTAATTTTTCTACATTTGTGTATTTTTCACTAATATAATTCTCTGTGAGATAAGTATTTTTTGTACTTGATTGCATTTTTGAATGTATAAATGGATTCAAATCCTCCTTTAAAAAATCTCAGGGCATTCAAACTATAAGGGTTTAACAACTCAAATATACTATTTCAAGAAATTTTTAGCTACATTTTAAACAAAAGTCATCAAAAGAATATACTTAAGAAAAAGAAAACCATGTAATCAAGAGATATGTTGTGAGTGCTATCACTTTAAATTTAACTCTTAGTAACATAGAATAATTAAAAAAGAAAGTTGATCAAATGATGAAAGTCATACCATTGTATGCACTCACATATATAAGATGTGAGGAATAATGATTTCAGATTTCATTATTGTAACATTTTAAAAAAATCGGTATGCAAACTTTTGATATCAGGGGCATTTTATTTATAGTGTTAACTTCATTGAAGTAATTATATCAGAGTGGAAATATAAACTGAAATTGAAATTGAAACTCTAAATGAAATTGACATAGAAATTGAAATTGAAATTGAGATTAAAACGATTATATGTTCCTACCAAATAGCATGTGTACATACTTTATTGAAGAAAGTGGATTGTTATCCTTATTGAAAATGACTTAAAATGTGTTTTCTAATATTTTTGGCCATATATTATGAAATAGAGACTATTGTAAACGTCATGATTTTAAGAATAGAGGATTACCCTTTGCAAAGCCAACCATCAACAACAAGTGCAAAGAAATGAAGCCTCTAGTTCTAAATTCACAACAATCCTATTGTTCTTATTATCTTTATTGTCTATATAGTACAAACATATTGCAAGAACACAAATAAGAATTCTAGTTCTAAAATCGCAACAATGTTGTTATTTGTGTTAAATTTATTGCCCATATACTAAATCAGTAAATAGAAGTGAGCTATAACGAGGATAAAATATTTGTATTAATCGCGTAAAAGTGTATCTTATGCTCTAAAAGTGGAAGCGAAAAGCTCAACTATAATAATACCTTTAATTTGATTAACTCACCTTTACTTAGTTGATCTTTCGTAGCTTACTCTAGCATCTTTCGAAATATCACCATTTTCCTCTTTGAACACGTAGTATCATCAAGTTTCAAAGTTGGATTCCAATGCTTTTTACATTGGCATCAGCTCAAGAGTGAAACGATAAAAATATAGTATTAGGGTTGAGCAATTTTTTCCCCTCAATTCTAGAGAATTTTGGAAAATATACACCCTTGTAATTGGTGTTTTAATGAATAAGTTTCGCAAATTTATTTAGGATAACATTGAACATGTTTGTGTTGATTATATATTTAATCTTAAAGTTATTGCAATATGTGATATTATCAATTGTTTTGATTAATATGAACAATAATGAGTTTTATTAGAAAGATGGGAATATTAACATTAAAATTACATCTAAGTCGGCATATTGTATTTACATTATGGTGTTTAGAATGTGGCACCCTTCCTCAAGTACATATTCAGTTTTTTTTTACAAGAAGTACAAAATACACTTAAAAGAGAAATCAACAAATAAAAAAATAGGTCATCACAACAAACAATGGTTAATACAAACTACATCTTATAAATGTGCATCCCTAAAAATTAAATAAAGCATGAAATCCCACTTTAGTTGAACTTTAACATTTTCAAAAAACCATATAAATCAAAATTTAATATTTCCAAGCTACAATAAATAGAACTACAAAGGTGATTTGGATAGGCTAACTATATTATTTTTCATTCATCTTGAAGCTTTTAGTGTGGGAAAAATGTAGGAATTAGCTCACAAGACCCTTTTTACCTGCAAAACCTAGTTTGGCAAATTAGGGGTCTAAAACCTTTTATGAGCAGTTTTAGGCATCAAATGGGCTTTTTTGGGCGTAAAAATTTGTCGCATAAGTGTGGTATCTTTTAGCATTATTTTACTCACAAATTTGTTTCCAACGACGTAATAATATCCACAATCAGAATCTGTATGCAAAGGTTATCTCACTCAAAAGTTGACTTTATGTTTTGACCACAATAATTCGATAGGATGTCATGACAGCCCCCATTATTCATGGAGAAAGGGTTAATCACATGATCAGGATGAACATTACTTTAGAGAAGTCAATATTGTAACTATAATTAAGAGTCGGAGTCAAGCTTAACCACTAGTAGGTTATCATACTAGGTTATAACCAGGTCACTAGGATGAAAATGGGTTACATTCTACCGTAGTTCATTTTGTTCCATAGATGAGCATGTTGGAAATAATTTTAAATATTGAGAGGGGGGTGAATCAATATTTAGGATAATCTTAAACTTTCATTCCAATTTACACTCAACATTCAAACTTGGCATTCATTGTGTGAGCAACTATTCACAAATCATAACAATAGCCATATGAATTAACACAAGCACACACATCATAAGCACAAACACATGAGACACCAAGGTTTAACGTGGAAACCTTTATGGGAGAAAAAAAATCGCAACTTGTTTGTTATTTGATGTAAAAATGAGCTCCTAATCTATTACATCAAATTATTTGTGAGCCACCAATCACAAGAAGCACCAACTCCCTTTGTTTGTTTGCTAGCACCCACTAGTAGGAAGCACCAACTCCCTTGTTTTGTAGACACCTAATTTGCTTACCAGAAGCACCAATTGAGGCACTGACTTCATGGATTTGTTGCAAGCACCAACTTGCAGATCCTTGAAGTTATGCAAGCAACAACTTGTAGGAGGAACCAACCCCCAAGATTTCTTCAGATATCCACTTAGATGGAAGCGCCGACTCCCTTTTTTGTAGGATCCAACCCACACTCAAAAAGGAACTAATACTAACTGTAAATGGAAACCTCTCCATTTGTTTTTTGCTCTCTATTCTCCTCTGCCTTTGGCCCTCTTTTATGCTCAATAACCTTCATTCATACTCAACAACATACACTCATACTCGATCCTTGCAACACTATTTTTTCCACATTTTGCAGTAGCACACTGTCCTCGACCCTCTGTTCTTAGCAGCATATACTCAACTCTCAATGGATTTCCTCTCCATAGGCACTCTTTGCCTCTCATAGTAATACAGGAACACTCTCAGCCCCTCTCTCTACAATTATCACCCTCCGAGCTCTCCACTCATCTCTGTTAAGTATGATACATTCCCCACTTGCTCAATTGTAATCATGGGTTTTGTTCCTCTTCTGCACAGGGAACAATGTTATCTCTACTGTCATTAACACTACCTAAGTGACTTTCAACATTTCTCTCCATCTTATTGTTGCTTCAGATTTCTTGGCCACTACAACTACATTAAACATGAGAATGGGAATTTGTGTGTTTCTCCATACTGAGAATTAAAACTTGACACTTAAGGAGCACCACCGAATTGGATTTTATTTGATCAAATCTTTGAACCTTGGACTAACTGTTGGGTGTGGAGCCTGATTATCTTTTGTATTCAAAGGTCTCAGCCGGATGTATACCCCAAGAAGATTGAACACCCCTCCATGCGGGGAGGACTTGTCCCCCCCGCGGGAGTTCGGGGGGGTCAATCCCCCCCGGCTGGGGGTCTGAGGGCCAGCGGTCCCCCGAAGCTAAAAAATAGATGTAAAATTGCCTTGTAAAAGTATAGTAATTTCTATTCAATCTGGGTCGTTCATTGGGTGGATGATCTGACGGTAGAAGTTATGTTTAATTTAGGGTTTTTTCCCTAGAAGGCAACCCCTCACTATATATGAGGGAATTGTATTGCGTCTATGTAGATATCTGTATTCTGAGTGAGGAAGAGAGAGGAGATTGAGAGCAAAGAGGGTGTTACAGCGGATCTGTTGTAGGTTGTATCTCTTTAGTTTGCTGGATAATATAAAAGGAAGGACTGGTTGTTTCT
>APFE031150268.1:26835-71777 GCA_000404065.3 Pinus taeda | reverse complement strand
CTCTCCTTCATTATATTATTTATTGTTGATTGATTCTGGTGAACCCGAATGTTATGAAGAAGCAATGCAGGTTGAAAGCAGGAAGAAGTGGGAGGTAGCCATGGAAGAAGAGATGGACTCCTTAATGCATAAACAAACTTGGGACTTAGTCAATTTGCCTACAAGAAAAACTACATTGAAGAATAAATGGGTTTACAGGCTGAAGGAAGAAGATGGAGGAAAACAAAGAACTATTTTAAGTCTAGTAGTAGTTGAAAATTTGCATCTTGAGCAGTTAGATGTAAAGATAGTCTTTCTCCATGGGGATTTGGAGGAAGAGATATATATGTAGCAACCACAAGCATATGAGATAAAAGGGAAGGAGAAACTAGTGTGCAGGTTGAAGAAGAGCTTGTATGGCTTAAAACAGGCTCCAAGGCAGTGGTATCTAAAATTTGACAGGTTTATGTTTGAACAAGGTTATACTATATGTCACTCTGACCATTGTGGTTATCTCAAAAGGCAAAATGATGGCAACTATATTATATTGTTATTGTATGTAGATGACATGCTTGTTGCAGGTTCTAACATGCAGGAAATAAATGTGCTCAAAAGGAAATTGGAAAACTCATTTGATATGAAGGATTTGGGTGCTGCAAAACAAATCCTTGGTCTGAGAATAACTAGAGACAAGAAGAATCACAAATTAACATTGTCTCAAAGTGAGTACATAGAAAAGGTGTTGAAAAGGTTTAATATGCAGAATGCAAAACTAGTTAGTATACCTTTGGCTAGCCATTTAAAATTAAGTAAGGGGGAGTGTCCCAAGACTCAAGAAGAAATGGCTTATATGTCTAAAGTTCCATATGCATCAACAGTTGGAAGCTTAATGTATGCAATGGTCTGCATAAGGCTTGATATTGCACATGCAGTGGGAGTTGTAAGCAGGTACATGAACAATCCAGGAAAAGAACACTGGATGGCGGTGAAGTGGATTCTCAGGTATTTGAGAGGTACCACAAATCAAGCATTATGCTTTGGCGGTTCAAACATTGCTGTACAGGGATATGTTGATGCAGATATGGCGGGTGATAGAGATAACAGGAGGAGCACAACAGGGTATGTGTTTACTGTAGGTGGAATAGCTGTCAGCTGGGTCTCAAACTGCAAAGTGTTGTTGCACTCTCAATAATAGAAGTAGAGTATGTTGCTGCTATAAAGGCTAGTAAAGAAATGATTTGGTTACAAAGGTTTTTGGATGAATTAGGTAAGGAGCAGGAGTTGGGAGAGTTATATAGTGACAACTAGAGTTCCATACATCTTGCAAAGAGCTCTGCATTTCATTCCAAGACTAAACATATATAGCTCAAGTACCATTTCATACGGTCGGCGTTGGAAGATGGACAGTTGAAGCTGGAAAAGATGCACACTAGCTAGAATCCTGCAAATATGTTAACAAAAGTTGTAGCCAGGGAGAAACTGAGAATATGCTCAGTTTCAATTGGTCTTCAAGTATGATGAAGAAGATGAGAAATAGCCAGGTCCAAAGTGGAGTCATTATCTAGCAAATGAACCAGCGGTGGAGTTTCTATAATCAGTCTCCAAGTGGGAGATTGTTGGGTGTGGAGCCTGATTATCTTCTATATTCAAAGATATCATCGCATTGGACCCCAATTCGTAATGGGGCGGAAACGCCACGCGTAAAATATTCACTGTAGGGGGTCGAGGGGGGGTGGCTGTAACCTTTTGGGAGTCCCCCCCTGGTGGGGGGATCGGGGGCAGTGCCCCCGAAGCTAAGAATAGATGTAAAATTGCCTTGTAAAATGTTGTAATTTCATAGTCAATCTGTGTTGTTCATTAGGCAGAGATCTGACGATAGAAGTTATGTTTAATTTAGGGTTTTTTTCCCTAGAAGGCAACCCCCTCGCTATATATGAGGGAATTGTATTGCATCTATGGACATCAATATTTTAAGCGAGGAAGAGAGTGGAGATTGAGAGTGAAGAGGGAGTTACAGTGGATCTTCTGTAGGTTGTATCTCCCCAGTTTGCTGGATAATATAAATCGAAGGACTAGATGTTTCTCCTGGACGTAGCCCAAATTGGGTGAACCACGTATATCTATGTCTCTCTTGTTTTATGTGTTTTCTGTGTTTATATTTCTGCAATATTTTATGTGTTTCATTGCTCTGTAATATATAATTCTCTAACATTTATCAAAATGTCAACATCTTATTCCTCTATCGGAATGTATTGTAGCAAAATTTTTTGCCTCTGCACTCAAACTTATATATGGTGATACTATATATCTATATGCTTGGATCAATTGTGAAATATAGGATTCTCAGAGAGCTTAATGCAAATTTGAATATCATAATAGATGACAATTGGATCCATCATCTGACCAAACAGCCCCACAAGTATCTTTCTCATCCATATCACCTTAAATGTTTCTTGACTTGTAGCCATGTATTCTGCTTCTACTAAGCTGAGCGCCATTGATCTTTTCTTTCTACTATACCAGGAAACAACGACACACCTAACACTCAAAATCTGCCTAATGTACTCTTTTGTTTTGATGGAACCCATGCCCAATCTGCGTCTGTGAAGCCACACAACTTCACTCCCTCTGTCCATTTGTACCATAGTCAAAACTAGGTAGTTCATCTGAGGTACCATAAAACATGATTTATTGCCTTCAAAAATATTTTGGTTGGATTAACCATAGCTTGGCTCAACTAGTTGACTGCATAGCACATATCTGGTCATGTGCTCACAAGATACATCAATGAACCCACTAGCTGCCAATAAATGGTAGCATACACTTCCTCACCTGAAGTGGCATCCTCCTTCCTCCGGTTGGTTGCTAGAGGTGTCTCCTTTGGTTTGCACCTCTCCATGTGGAATGTTTGTATTATCTCATTTTCATACTTTCCTTGAGAGATAAATGGTTCCCTATCACCTTGCCATACTTCCAACTCTAGTAAGTAGTGCATGAGGCCCATGTCCTTCATTTCAAATTCCCTTGCAAGATCCTCCTTGAAATATCTAATCAACCACTCATCACCAATTAAAATAAAATCATCAACATATAAGACAATAATGAGAAATTTACCTTTCACCAAGATATTATAGAGGTTTGCATCCACTTCACTTTTGGTGAATCCTGAAAGAATTAGATAACTATCGATCCTAGTATATGAAGCATGACATGCTTGTTTGAGACTATACAATGCTTGCTTGAGTCTGCACACATGAGACTCTCGATCAAATGTCTCAAAACTTTATGGTTTCTTAATGTACACCTCCTCCTCAATAACTCCATTGATGAATGTTGTTTTTACATCCATCTAGTGGATCATCCACCCCATCTGCATAGCCAGAGAAAGAATTGATCCAATGGATGAGTACCTTGCTATAGGAGAAAAGGTCTCCTTGTAGTAAATTCCCTCAACATGAGAGTACCCCTTGGCCAAAAATTTAGCCTTATACTTCTCAATGATTCTGTCTACTGCATGCTTAACCTTGAAGATGCATCTCAAACCCACTACTGATTTTTTCTGGTCTTGGGACCAGTTCTCGAACACTATTATTTACAATGGATATGTATTCTTGCACCATTGCATCAAACCATATAGGTTTCTCTACTACTTCCTCAAAATAGGATGGGCCAGTCTCTACAAGATCATTCATTAGAGCCATGTATCCAGTGTACTGATTTGGTGACCTTCTTTGCTTGCACAAATCTGAAGGGTATCCCAATTTCTCCCTAGCATCCTGCATAATTCTATCAGCTTCCTTGGTTATTTGTTTGCCTTCTTTGGATATTTTTGCTTGAGTGGATGTCTCCACTCTCTTCTCCTCTACTTGTGGGTACTCCACAACTTCCTCAGGCTCCTCCTTTGGAACTAAAATCTCCTCTTCTAGTGGGATTTGAAGCTCCCTCTCAAGCGAGCAACACATCACTTTCTCCTCATCAAATTTTATATCCCTTCACACAACTGTCATTTTGAGGGATGGAAAGTACAGACGGTAGTTGTGTGGATTTTTTGTGTAACCCACAAATACCCCCAATTATGTTGACGACTCAAGCTTCTTCCTTGATTCTTTGGAGAAATGGCAGTAAATAGAGGCTCCAAAAATCTTGAAGTGCGACACATCTAGCCTTCTCCCTAAGAAAGCATCCTCTGGTGTAATCATGCCCAGAATCTGATGAGGACTTTGGTTCTAAAACTAGACTGTTGCATTGCATGCTTCATCCCACCAATGTAGAGGTAGGCCTTAGTCATGCAACATTTCCCTCGTTGCTACCATAATGCTATGGTTCATTCTCTTAGCCACCCCATTTTGATGTGGGTTATTGGGTGTTATCAACTCTCGTTGAATGCCTTCTTTCTCACAGAATTTTTTGAATTCATTTGACAAGTAATCACCTCCATTATCACCTTGAGAGCCTTCACCTTCTTGTTGATTTCTTTATTAACCAATGCCTTGAATTCTACGAACTTGGAGAATGTCTTATATTTCTTCCGCTTGAAGAAGATCCAACACTTCCATGAGAAGTCATCAATAAAAAGGAAAAAATATTTGTGTCAGGTAGTGGAGGCTATCAAGAAAGGTCCACAAATATCAAAGTGGATTCTTTCTAGGATTGCATGTGCTTTGTTGTCTCGATCATGGAATGTGGATTTTGTGTACTCCCCCAAAGTACATCCTTTGCATACATCTTGATGCTCAAGTTCTCCTTTGGGGAGGCCAATCTTTATTTGTTGTATAATCTTCAAGGCACCATGATGCAAATGGCCAAGTATTTTGTGCCAAAGTTCACCAACATCATGGCCCTACACTTTCTCTACCTTAGTTCTTAATGAAACACAATCTTCCACATCTAGCTTATACAGGTTCTTCACACGAACCCTGATCTGCTTCACCTGTCCCATGGATATGTGTCTCAGGAATGTTTTTCCTTTGCTAAAGACCACATCATAACCACGGTCTTCCAAAACTACAACAAAGATGAGATTTTTAGTTAGACCCAAAATGAACATCACACTCTTGAGTCTAAGAGGGGAGCCCAACTCCCTCTAAAAGGTGATTGTACCAACCCCCCCACACCTAAGTCCAAGTTCCACACACCCCCCATCATTGTGCTGGCCAATGTGATAAGGGTAAATTAAAGCTCGAAATGTGAAGCCAAGGCTTCACCTATCGCTCCTCCTAAGGTCTTGTTTCTTTCCTTTTTGTGTGGACATGACTTCTTGGCATAGTGCTTGAATTCATGACAATAGAAGTATTTAATTTTAGACAAATCTTTCTTCTTACCCCCTTGGTTGGATTCTAGTTTGATTTGAGATTTCTTTCCTTTTCCCTTCTTTCCCTTTCCAGTGAATGGAAAGTTTTCTTCATCCTTGCCCTTGGAGGAAGTCCCATCTCTGGTATTTCACCTTATTTCCTCCTGTACCAAATGAGACCATAAGAATTCCCAATTTGGTAGTTTCTCCCTCCCGTTCACCGAATCTTAGTAGTTATGCCAACTCTTGGGAAGGCCTAGAAGGGTTATGCTTATAAAAACATCATCTAAAATAGTAATACCAACTCCTGCAAGATCATCATGAACTTGTGTGAACATGTGCAGATACTGTGGGATAGTGTCATTCTTCTGCATCTTGATATTTCAAATTTTATCTTTGAGCGCCAACTTTCTATGGTCACTACTATTCAGGAATAGATATGTTAGTTCCTTCCACATTGCATAAGGAGTTTCTTTCCCATGGAGATTGGTGACAATGTGGTCCCGTACTCCCTCTAATATTATTCTCCTCAACTTGGATACATCTTTCTGCCACTGAGAAAGGTATGGAAATCAGATTCCACCGGTTTTGCAACATCTCTCTTAATGTATTCTTGCAAACCATTATCATCAAATATTGCCTCCATGTGATCCTTCCATGAGATGAATAGGGGTGCCTTCAAAAGGCATACTCTAACCTTGGCTCATTGAAGGTCATCTTCTTAGCTTTGAAGAGATCTTGATACACTAAACTGCAAATTCGAACCTCCTGAGAAACAACTTCGAAATTCCTGCTCTAATATGAATCTTGCTTTGATACCATGTAGAAATTATAATATAGATTTGCAACTTCTCATGAAGTTTTATGAAAACCATAAGACACAAACCTACTCTACTTCTCTACGAAATTCAATTCACAATTTAGAGCATCAATCACAAACATGTAATGAGAAATACCATACATGCACACAATATTTTTTCCAGGGGAAAGAAATCTGCTAAAAACACCTTGCATTCTCACATTAATTTGATGAATAGAGATGTATTATAATTTCTTCGCTCAACTATGCACAACCTGCAAGTGAATAACCTATCTCTTTGTGCACTGAAAATATTTGACCCAAACTTAGTCAATTTATTTCTTTGCTTGAGCCCCTATTTCCTTGTGCAATTCCTTGAGAAATTAGGCCCCTATTATTTAGGAGTTTCTCCAAAATGGGTTTTGCAATCCCCAAGGTTGATCATATGACTGCATGCAAGACATTTACACTCAATACTAGTCTATAATTGATGTTAAACTGCCTTGGAATCTCCACCACATCTAGGAACTCGAATTCTCTGCATGCACTAGCTATTTTGGGTTGATTGACCAGTTAAATAGATTATGACTGAGTTTGACTAAAGTCCCATTGCACAACTGACCTTCCACTAGTTCCTCCAACAATTAGAACTAGTTTAACTAAAAACAACTTGAGATAACTCCTCTGACTTGAATATTTTGAGTAAATTAGGTGACACAAGCCATGTCACACAACTTAACTGCATCCAAGTTTTTTGTTGATGTGGAAATTCAATTTTTCTCAATTTAATCAAGGAAAAATAAAATTGAGAATTTATTGCTGCATTTTTTAACATTAAGCACCTAACCATGATTCTCCGCCTAATAGGAGAGGGACTCACTTTTATGAGAAGGATGGATAGAGTTTATTTCTTTCAATATTGAGATTATAAGAAAATTCATTTACATTTACTCTATCATTCTCCAAGATTCTATAGAGATACTATATACCTAGATTCTATAGAGATACTACATACCTAGACTTCACATTGGTATAGGATACAAGTAGTGATGAGAGCATTAATTAGGAGTTTTTTATTATCTCACAACCAAAAATCTACTGATTTACCCTTTTTTTAGACCCATAATAATCCTTCTACTCTCTATTTATCATTCTCTCAAAACTATAGTTCTAATTAAACTATCATGACTATTGATTGTAGGATATTTGTATGAAGGCATTTTCTCTAAGTTATTAGTGTCATATATGAAAGTGTCATAAGTGATCATATGGAATTTTATTATCATAACCTTTTCTTTTTCCATGTTCATGGTCATTTGCATACTAGACCAAGAGTCCTTGAATATTCTTAGATGATCACTAAGATCATAAGGATTTTATGCCATATGAACAATATCATTAGCATAAATAATAAGGATGATGTATACTCACAAATATAACCTAACACACACACACACACAAAGTCTCAATTGCACATTCTACAATAAAGCTTGTCCATGCATTGTAATATAATAAAAGAAAATGACATGTATAAACAACATTTTCGATTGGAATGTTTGCACATATGTTATGAAACCAACTCACAAAAAGATAGAAAAGATAGACCAACGCCTTAGAATTCAGCCTCTTCGAGGGGGCAACCTCCTTTACATTACACAAATGAATGATTCTTTGATGATACAAATGACAACACCTCCTTTCTATATATATAGGAGTCTAAGGGGTCATAATATAATCAGAGCTGACATAACAATAATAATGTAAGGGCACAATAATAACAATAGTGGGCTTCTATGGGGCACAATAGTAACAATATAGGCACTACATGGGTACATAAATATAATAAGGGGGTTGTACGAATAACAATAAGGGGTTACACTAGTAGTATAGGGGCCTAACATGCCCCTCTCCTTCAAAAAGTGTTGTCCTCAACGCTTGAGTAGTTCTTGATGCTTCTGTATAAAATTCTTGTCCTCCCATGAGGAATCTTCAGCGGGTAAGTTCTTCCACTTGATGAGATACTCTGAAATTGATCGATTTTGTAGCTGTTGGGTTCTTGTTTCTGTGACTGTTCCACGTTCCAATATGTTTTTTCCTTCCTCTTCAATTTCTAGCAATATTGTTTGAATTGGGATCTTTTGCAACTTCTGAATAAGTGGCCATAATTCTTCGTCCTTCTTCCATTCATCCCTTGCTTCGTTTCTCCAATCTAGTTGGATAATAGAAATAGCACAAAACAATGCTTCCACATCCTTATCCTTTTTTGAGAGTGCATCTGCAACAAAATTTTGCTTCCTTTTTCTATAGATGATGTCAAAGTCATAACCCAACATATTTGTGACCCATTTTTTTGTTCTTCTAAAGATAATAGTTGTTCTAAAAAGTATTTAAGACTATCATGATCCATTTTTACCTTGAAGTGTTTTCCCATTCGGTAAGGTCGCCATTTCTTAAGTGCATATAGTATTGCCAACATTTCCTTCTCATAAATAGCTTGCTTGAGATGTCGCAGTAAAAATACCCAATCACCTACATCAAAACATTTTTCACTATGATGTTGATCTACCTATTGTTTCATTCGACTTTGCATCAAAGTGGCATTATCCTTTAAAAGTTGGAGAACTTGTTGTTGATGCTCGATGTGATCTTTCACTGATTGAACCTTTTTCTTCTTGATATGTCCTTCTATCTTTACATTTTGAGTAGTGGTAATTTTTTCCAGTCCTTTACAAGATATGGTCGGATCTATTTCTTGATGCTCGATGTGATCTTTCACTTCTTGAACATTTTTCTTCTTGATATGCCCTTCTATCTTGATAGTTTGAGGAGTGGTAATTCTGAACAATGAATTACAAGATATGGTTGGATTCATTTCTTCTTTCTCTATATGATCTTTCACTTCTTGCACCTTTTTCTTCTTGATATGTCCTTATATCTTGAGAGTTTGAGGAGTGGTAATTCTTGTCAATGCTTTACAAGATATGGTCGGATTCATTTCTTCTTTCTCTGGGGTTGGTTCGTGGTGTATATACTCTTCTTTTGATGTTTCTTGATCCTTTTCTTCCTCCTCTTCATAATCTATGTAAAATAATTTCTTCTCAGCACACTTATGACCTTTATTGCACTTGCTATCACAATTGTAACAAAGCCCTTTTTCTCTTTTCTCTTCCAATTGTTGTGGTGTAACCCTTGTAGGTTGTGGAAGGCTAGGAGAAACAACACTTCCATTACTATAGTTGTGAGGGGTATACTTCCTTGTTGCCATAATTTTACTTTCAACTATGTAACAAAGCTCTTTTACTCTTTCCAATTGTTGTGGTGTTGCTCTAAAGAAGGTGTTGCTCTTTGTATCCTCATAATGTGCTATCATTTCCTCCATGAAAATTGACCACGTAACAAGTTGTTTACAAGAACAAAGCCCTTTATACCATAAAAATTGATTTGGTTCTAAATATGAAGATGCAATATATACCTTTTGTAACAGTGGTACACCATGTAGATCAAAATATTGCTCTATCTGAAGTATCCAATTTACCGGATCCTTGCCATCAAACTTCTTCATCTTTCTTTTTCTTGATTTTAGGAGCTTGATCTTGAAGTAACTGTAACTCTGTACTTTCGGATCTTTAATTTCTGAAATCGTGGTCTGTAGTAGCTCTATGTGTCCTCTTTCTAATGCCACCAGTCTGATCCAAATTGGATTATCCAAGGAAGAGTTATGCCAAATCTCCCACAGTGACCTGATTATAGACTAGTTCCGTAGAGCGAAATTGTATGACGTGCCATGTGTCACTGTTTCAACCTTTGGCTCTCAAAAATATATATAAGAAACTACAGTCTGTCCTCTTTCTGTACCTTCTTACGAAATTTCAATCAGATGCTCAGAGAGATAGTTATGATGATTTTCCCCAAGTCACCTGTTGGAATGTAATTCAGGAGTCTGCAAAAAGACCAACTTCCTCAGATCATATCTCCGCAAATATAACGCAAAAAGCTATGAAATTTGGAGCCGAGGTTCAATACAATTTCGTCTCAAATGGGTTTTTGTTTTAGCTTCTGAAACATCGCAGAAAAAAGTTATAGTGAAAATCCCACGATGACCTATTTGGAGCAGTGAAACCCTAGAATCCAAAGCTCTGATCCCAAATGTTATGAAACCAGCTCACAAAAAGATATAAAGATAGATCAACGCCTTAGAATTCAGCCTCTTTGAGGGGGCAACCTCCTTTACATTACAAAAATGAATGATTCCTTGATGATACAATTGACAATACCTCCTTTCTATTTAATAGGAGTCTAAGGGGTCATAATATAATCAGAGCCGACATAACAATAATAATATAAGGGCACAATAATAACAATGGTGGCATTCTATGGGGCACAATAGTAAATATATGGGCACTACATGGGTACATCAATATAATAAGGGGGTTGTACTAATAACAGTAAGGGGTTACACTAGTAGTATAGGGGCCTAACAACATATGTTGGTACCACCATTCATTGTTCCTTTTTCTCCATGCCTTTTTTATGGGTTGCCCCAGTTAGAACTCTAGGTATCATCCTTTCCTGCAAATCACAACCTTATACATGTACATGGAAATCAGTTTCAGTAGGGTCATGTTTTAAGCAAGGTTTGTAAGGTTTATGTTGAGCAAGATAAATGTTTTAGTTAGTTTTAGCATGAATCATTGGGGTCTTACATATGTACAATAACTTTAGTCTAAGTTAGTAATCTTGATTCTATTCCAATTCAAGAAGAAGCTTGGGCTTGTGTGGCTTCCCACATTCCTTCCCCGACACCATCCCATTAATAATTGAGAATGATAGGAAGAAACGGAAATCCAATTATGAATATTGAACTTATGGGTCATGACTAAACTAGAGTATTATAGTTCATAATTGAGTTAACAACTACTATGCATTCTTATGCTTTTGCTCATGACAATAGAGTAAACAAGATTATACATGACAACATGGTAGAATCAAGGATTTTACATCAGACTAGTTTCAAAGCCCCAACAAGGATGCTCATAATGAATTTGTAATTGTCTCATATATTGGTGATGTTAGTAGCTATTCCCTTTCCTTACATGTACAAGTTTAAGTTTTGACAGGATTCAATAGTCAAGAGCTGCTCTGGGTCCAAGATGACTTATATGAATTATTGATAGTTGAATCTTACCTTAAATATTCTGTACATAAATGAATTCTGGAGATAGATGGGTTGGGGCATGGAAATTCCTTTCATATAGTATATTGACTTCTGGGATTGTGAAGAGATATTATGGATGTTGATTTCATGTTCAAGACAAACTGCCCAAGTCGGTTTATTTTTTAATATCCCATGATGGTAATGAGTAGGATGGATTATGGTAAGAACTTCACCAAATTGAAAAATAGCGGAAAATTAAACCATGATAAGGAAACAATAGGTTGTTAAGTTTATTAGTTACTCTCTATTACAATATTGCATCCCTACACTTTCTTACTTATACTATAATTGTGCATTCTCTACACTGCTAACTATGCCTTAGGTGCTCTAGTATTTGCTCTATATACTTAGTTATCAACATAATTTATGGAGTAAATAGATGCACTTTGAAAATATACGATACCTAGCAAGCTCATGACTATTTCAACTACTATGGGAAGAAATTCATCTTGAAAAACACATTCATATAACTATTGTTACCCACCAAAAAATGGGTTACCCCTAGGAGAAATGTTTTCTCCACATTGGTCAACCATCTAGTCAATAGGTCTATGATAATCCATATATAGCCTTACATCAAAGCTCTCCACCCATGCTCTGGTTAGTTCTCTCTCCCATCTAGCACACTTCTTGAAGGAAGGTGGGTCATTTATTGGAAGGTACACTAACCATTTACATAATCACGTGGTTTCATTTAATTTTTTGGGGTATTACTAATATGATCACAAGCCAAGCTAGATGATTGACCATTTTTAACTATACCCTTGTTCCCATGCTGCACTTGGGAGGTTATCGTTTTCCCTTATCCAGTGTGACCTCCCTTGAGGTCATTCCTTTAAGAGGGGCACTAATAAGAGGCTTTGATTGATATAACATGCCCATGGTAATCCATACTTTCCACCTTCCATGTTTTCCTTATTAACCACATCTATTCTTTGGGTTTATTTTCATTGGTTATTTGGACTAGGACCCTATGTCCTCATCTCCTAGTCAAGGCTTCGAAAGAGGTTGAGGAAAGTGAAAGAAAGATAAAATCATATGAAGCCACAAATAAAGGAAATGAAAATTACAAAAGACGGTTGAGACATAATAAACACATGGGAAAAAGTCTAGCATGAGCTCTACCCCCCTCATTATCCATCACCCAATTCCTCACCATTTCATGCTCTATCTAATGAATGTTCCAACCTCGATGAATGATAAATTTCTACATCTTTAAGGGGTATTTGAAAAGAATAAAGCAAGTTTGGGTCCCCTAAATTGTGTAAGAAATAAAGAGAAATCATTAAGTAAAAGGCACACATAAGGGATGGAAAAATAAGGCCAAGGAAAGGGGTAACCCATGCCTCTGTGATTCCTCCCTCTTCTCATTATAACACCTAGAGATATTGGACCACTTTTAGAGCCCAGATGATGATGATGATGATGGAGGTCACTAAGATGGTTTGGGAGAGCTAACATACTATGCCTAGATCCTAGCACTTGCTCCTAGGTTTCCATGTAACCCATACTTGCCCTAGAAGGGTGACGTGGGTCTTCTTGATGATGATGTCATGGTGGAGGATATGTTACTTGGAGACGTACCCATTCAATTTGATGATGTACCTTGGACTGAGGATCACTCTTGGACCCACTTTGTCACTTGCTTGATGGAGATGTCCATTTTAGGAGGATGATTTCATGTTGGAGAGAATTTATGTCCATGCATGTGGGAAATTGTTGATGTACTTTTAATGCTTTATCATTTTGTAAATCGATCTGAAGGTTGGCTTGTCACCTTTAGGCCTAGTTGGATGTCTTCATATAAATAGAGGAAAGTTAGTTTCACTTTATCATCCTCACATTTCACTCACTTCTTTCTCTCTAAAGGAGTACACACTAGTTCTCTTATTATTTTCTCTTGGATGAAATAAACATTTAATGGAGTGAATTGTCTTAAGAGGGATATTTTTGCATAGAGAGACTTTTTTGGGATTGATAAAGTGATTCTTGATGGAATAGTGTAAGTTTATTATCATTTTCTTCCACTCTACATGCTATTTTATGAAATTGGGGTTACTATTGTTACGCGTTAAAAAGTGCAATACTTTCTTGAAATGTTGATTCCTTATGGTTGTACAGATATTTTATTTCAAGAATCCATCAAAGGAACTTAGTGCATGCATATTTTTACTTTTAATTTGCAACATAATCAAGTCACTATGGTTACTAAGAGAATATTTTGATCTTCCACCCTCTTCATCCAAGCCCCTATATCATTGATATTGCCCTAATTAACTCCATTACCCAATTGAGTAAAGGAACTAGTCTAGTAGTGGTGATCATCTTAATTCTTACATCTTTTCCTAATTTCTTGGTAACAAAGGTTAGGGTGTGGTTTTGATTTGCAATTTATGGTAATTTTGCATCTATATGTCATTATCCTATTGATAGAAGTTACATTTAACAAATTAAAAAGGAAAGATCTAACATGTATTGCATTCCTCACCCCAAAAGTGTAACTGACATCTAGATATTTATTGTTGTTTTATGGATAGAAAACCGTTAAAAACCTTGAAGTTTTCTTATTCTTGATTACCTTAGAATATCCTTTGATCCTTTGTTGAATCTATCACTTGTAGGCTATTTCTTGGTTGTTATATGTTATTGCATGATGTACATATGCATATTATAAAAACCCTAGTTTATAACAGTCTTCTTTTAGTCTATTGGGGTTGCTGGAAAGTGTGCTTGATTACTTGTAATTCTTACCTTGGCCACGTGGCCTTGCTGGTACCTTCCTCCATAACCATTAGAACCTTAACGCCCTTGAGCCCTTATTTATTGAAGATCCTATTGGGTTATATTATTCTCAAGTCCCTTAGAGATTCATTTGCCTTATGTGAATACCCTCTGAGCCTTGTTAGGGGAAGACTCCCTTGTGAGGGTGAAATTGAGTACTAAATAATAGGAGAGAGGCCAACAAGTTGACAATGGTGGTCAAACTTATTTTTATCGTAAAACCTAGATCACCTAGTGAAGCTTTGCACTAAGCTTACTAGATTTTGTGGTAATAAGTGCCTTTACAATTATTTCCATTTAATATGAAAATTCAGCGAACTAAAATGCCATTTTCAAATTATCAATCCTTTAATTGGCTTTGCTTTTCTTTCATCCTCGTGAGAAACATGTAGTTTGTATTTAAAATAAGCAAAAAAATAATTAACAACAACAAGAAGTAAGAATGCATGCAAATCATTTCATGAGGAAGAATTTAAATTAATTATTTAGAGGGAGAGTCTATTAAATTTCATTCTTCTTAGAGTGATGAAAACAAAGTAGAAATCCAATGTAAGAAGCTTATTCTTGTAATTAAATTTCATTCTCTTTAGAGTAATGGGAATAATTTAAAAATCCAATGCAAAAAGAACTGTAAGCAAAAGAAAAGTGAGATTATTCAAGGAAGACAAAGTGACCCCAATTAATCTTCTACTTTTCACAATAACCATTTTCTGAATTGAATCTTTCTAATACTTGTTCTAAGGTTTCATAACTTCTGAAGAATCTTCCATCTTTTGATATTGATTTTCACTGTCATGTTTTTCTGGTTGACAATAGTCGCTGTGGATAGAGTAAAATTTCAAAGCAAAACTTCTAGGGTATCTTCAATCTTCTAATATGGATTTTCATTTTCTTGTTGATAGCAGTGGCTCTGGAGAAGCATAGAGGAGTTGAATGTGCTCTAAGATGGTGAGTACGACACGTGGAAAGGACATGCTGAAACATTCATCATGAAAAAAGATTAATGGAAGGGAAAACAAACGAGATTTAGATTTATTTGAGGCAAAAAAACATAATAACAAAAAAGGTTAACCAACTAATGTTATCTCAAAGATAACACTATTTCATCTTTTAATCTCTTAAACTAAATCTTATCTTAAATTCCATCTTTTGGCCTAACAAAACATAATAAAATAATAAAATGTAGATTTATATATGGAGGAAAGGCTAAATAAAGCCTCAAAATTAAATGTTACATTAAACCTATCAATTAAATAAATGTTAAATCATCAATGCACTTCTTGACACATACCATAGTGTTTCTATGTAAATCTAATCTTAATCTAAAAAGCTCTGAAAAACAGCGATAATCTACTTGTCAATGTGTCGTTGACAAATTAGCGCCCGTGATTAATGGCCCCAGCCATTAATGGATTTATTATTAATAAATAAATGCTAGGTCATCAATGACTTCCACCATCATGATTCTTTACCATTGAAATTATGAGTGGTGTGAATTTTATGGTATAAACATTAATGTATTTTATGGTATAGTCACACTTTTTTATTAATATTAACCTGGATAAATTTTCAAAAGTAATATATATTAGTGAAGTTAAAGATTCTTTCATTATTTTTACGTTAGGTATATTAAATATCATATTATTTTTTATTTAATTAAAAAATTAGGAAAACTAAAAACTACTTATTAGTTTAATTCCTAGTTTAAAAATGTTGTAAATTTGCCTAGAAACAATGGGAAATTTGGCAAGATTGTGATAAAATCTGACAATTGTTTTTAGAAATATTAAGTATAGTTGTCAAGGTTCAAGATTTTTGGTGTCTCTCGGATTTTTGATGGTGTTGAATCTATTTTGGCCATCAAAAACAAGATTCAAACAATTCCACAATCAGATTTTTAAGAAAAATGGCCAGACACTTTTTGGCTCTCCGACCAAATTTACTCACTTGTAGACAACTACTTAGCTTAATGCATAATGCTAAATATTTATCTTTCAAAACAATTAAAATATTCTCAGGATTATGAGTAAAATTACATACCCCAATCCTCAAAGAAAGTACTAGACATCCAACCACATCCTTTTATATATATATATATTATATATATTATTATATATATATATATATTCTTTTTGTTTTCCTTTCTATTTGTAAATAAATGTTTAAGGGAAGTTTAACTATTTAACAATTTTAATTTTATTTTCTAATTTTGGTGATATAGTTTTTGGCAAGATTGCTATATTTCATTGCTTAAAATGCATTTTTTTAATATATAAATACATTCAAAACATTAAAAAAAATTGAGGCCACTTAATTTGTATTGATTTAACAACTCAAATCAGGGTAGTCTAACTTAATGAAATTAGCATTTTCCAAGCATTTTTTCTAGTTAATTTTAATCAAACTTCTTGTAAATATTTTTAGAAACTTGACTTTGAGTTCTTTAATTTGTAGAATTTGAGTGCCTCAAGGATTTAGACTAGAAAACTCAAATATGGGATTCCAACATTTTTTGGCGGTGATCTATGCACACATAAGTGGATCAAAGCCCACCCCCTTTTGTTCAACTTTATTTAAGTCCAATGATCTTAGCTCCAGTAGTTTGGTGAACAATTTGTTCTCAAATATGAGATTCCAACATTTTTTGGCGGTGATCTATGCACACATAAGTGGATCAAAGCCCACTCCTTTTTGTTCAACTTTATTTAAGTCCAATGATCTTAGCTCCAGTAGTTTGGTGAACAATTTGTTTCCCCTGCTGCATCAATTCAAGCTTCTTGAGACATGTTGTAACTGACAATTTGTAGCATTTATGAAATAGTTATATTTATGAAATAGTTGTATTTGGTGTAATAGTGACATGTGATACTCTCCATAAATCTTGTTGCTGATTTAAAATTCAAGAAAAAACATAGAACATTTAAAAAATTAAATTTTGGCTAGATTTTATAGCAAAAATATGAAACAAATTTTCATGACAAATTTATTAAAACAATTCATTTAAACAATTTGGACTAATTTATAAAAATTATAAATATTAAAAAAAAAACAAAAAAATATAAAGCTAAAACAACCATTCTAATACTATGATTTATGATTTCTTTGTAAAGGCAATTCAGATTTTTTCAGATTATAATAAATAAAAATTTTAAAAAATAAAAAACATCCAATGTTTAAATTTATCCCTTAATCTTTAAGTAAAAAAGTCCACATGACAAACCACCATACCTTCTTGCCCCCGCAGCCCTGGATGGTTTTAAAAACCATGAGAAGATGCGAAAAACATCGGCCGTCGCAAACGACGAGACATGACTTTCATAAAATCAATGGATCTTAATATATGATATAAAATGTTGCATGCCCCCACACCCTTTAATTCTTTTTCTTGAAAGTACTTTCAAAAGTATCATTTCCTTTACACAAGAAACCCGGGGAAGTTTGTAAATAAATGTACCTCCAAACACTATGATTTTCTCTACATAGAAAACCTTAGGATTGCTATAAATAAATGTTTAATCATCAATGTACTTCCAACACTATGATTTTCTCACGCAGTAGTCTATAACGCGACTTTTTGAAAGCCTTTCCGGCGGATTTTTTCCGGTCAAAATCCGGCAGCAATTCATTGGAATCCCAAGTTTGATAGCTAGTTTCTGCACAATCAATGGCTCCCAAGGGTTTTTTAGGGCGCTGAATCCAAATATGCAATTAAAAAACCATTTTAACTGCTTAAAAATCAAGATTTAACCTCATTTCTTCAGCCGGATTCCGTCACCGGAATCTCCAAAAAGTCGCATTATAGACAACTCCTTTCCTCACAACGGTCTTTAGATATTTTCCATAAGAAGTTGAATCTTAAATTTATTCTTTGAATCCTTTAATATAAAATGTCAAATCATATTAAACATCAAAGTCAATTGATTATGGACGTTGATTGAATGCAAGAATGTTGTACATCGTAAGTGGTTATCTAATTGGATATCTAAGATAATATGGGTTATATATCATTATCATTATAGTATAAATTAAATTATATTTTTTTGTTTTTAATATAAAATATTAAATAATTGAAGGGATGCTAGATCGTTGAAAGGCAAGGAAGCCATGTGTAAGGTCGCAGAGCGTAAAACAACCAAGTAGGTTTGTGCTGAGTTCACATTGGGTTCACCAGAGGTCGATAAGTGAAGACAAGTGAAGAGACACAACAAGGCCACAAAGGAGGAAAATCAGCGAAGCACACTACTATAGCAGCACTGTAGCAGCATTGTAGTTCACAATTGCAAGCTTCTTTGAAAGCCCCTGCTTCAAATTGGTATCAGAGCTAGTAACGTCTAGTTCAAGAGGTTGGTATTCAAAACCTTATTATAAAGGAAATGGATTCATTCAAGAAGTCAGTATCCTTCCATGAATTAGAAGAGGGAGTCTTCTACCATAGAAAATCCACTCAAAGATATGTTTGCATCAAGTTCTAGTCGTGTTTTAAATCAAGCAGAATTAGAATATGAAGAGACAGAACCCTTTGCCCGATGGCAACTCCCTAATATCTCTGCGTCTGAAGTTTATGGTGATATGTCTATATTTCATCTAAAAGTTGCTACTAGAATTAGTATCAAAGAGTCTATCAGCCAGATCCAAGAAAATTCTGATAATGTTCAGTCTATCCCTCTGCTAAATCCAAAACAATTACAGGCTGAAGCCAAGAGGTTAAATACAAAGTATTTACATTTGGGATGTGTAAGAATCGAGATAAATCCTCTAACTCATCAAGGTTTAAACATCTTTGTTCTAGCCACAGTTAGAGAACTTACTCATAACAAGTATACTGATTCATTAATAGGAGAAATTGTCGCTCCTCTGTCAAATGGCCCAGTCTACTTTGACTGCTACCCAAACTTTTTAGTATATGTCTTTGATGAAACCATAGATCGAATTTTACAGTTGCAGATTCAAACCACAGGGTTTGATATGCATAAGAAAAGACATAATATAGCCATTCAGACAAGAGGATGTTTCAAGCATACCAATACTTTATATCCAGTCGTCCTCCATAAGCCCAGCTGAGACTCAAAAGCAAGTGTGGTTGTTCTATTTGATTCCAAAAATCAGAAGATAGAACATCAGACCATTTGCTGGGAAGACCTCACTTTCCCAGAACACTAGGTAGTCTCAAATCCCAAACCTCCAACTCTCGAAAAGATAACCTCTGCAGATATACAAGAAAACCAATCCTCTACTGTATTATCCATTCTGAGAAGATCTACAATTGATTACAAAAGGATTGAACAAGCCTGCAAAAGTTCACACTTTTATTGTGATCCATCCATTGTTGATACCACCTGCTTAAGTTCTATTTCAAATCCCTGTTGTCATATTTCTTTATTTGAATTCGCCCAGCCTGTACATTTTTCTTCTTTGGAAGTAAAGTGTCATGAATGCCAGTTTGTTTTAAATCTGTGTACCCTTGTTGAATCAGTTATCCATGAAAATCATCATCCGAGGACTAGAGAGGCCCCTCCTTCTACATTAGTTAATCCATGTCCCAATCCAAAATGTTCAAACATCCTTTTTCCACATGAACCTGAGTCTGATCATATTTTGATGATGCATGAAATTGTCAACTTAGAAAATGAAGATCCAAGATTGACAGAAATATTCAGCACAATGAGGCTAGCCAAGCCAAAATATGGATTAGGATATTTAGAACAAGAAAAAGGCCTAATCCCTTCATCCAGATTTGGTCCCATTACAGAAGATTGTAAAAAGCCAGCAGTAATGGAAATGCATAAGTTCTTCACTTTAATGAATGACTGCCTAAAGTCTGAAATAAGTTCCAAATGGATGAAAGCCATGTTAAACTGGGACTTATTTACTCATCCAGAAGCATAACAGTTTGGTCTCAGTCACACAATTGAGGAGAAAATTAAATTATCCCATGATTGGAAACATTACATGGAAGTAACAAATTCCTGGATTTCATTTTATGAATGGAAACGTAAGGTTAATCCTCAAATTGTATTAATGACTAGAACATCTTCCTCCTCTTCCACTAAACATGCCTGGACTGCTTTAGATGGCAACAAAGTGGAGACACCATCTACTTTTCCCCCATATAGATGAATTATCATAGAAGAAAATCAAAATGCAGCGAAGGCCATTCATCTAGTTCAAAAACATGATAATGCCTTGGGAATAGATGGTAGAATTCAGAAGGCCAGTGAACAAATCAACTAGAAAAATGCTGCAATCAAAGGCTTAGAGATCAACACAGCAAAGACTGTAGAAATAAAGGAACAATTTGATACTGTTCAAGTTTCTCTCAATGAAGTAAATAGAAGCCTTAATGAGGTTCAATACACCTCATCAGTAGTAAGATCTTATGCCAAAGAATCTTTGAACAAAATAGAACAAGTAGAAGAAAATATAGTAGACCACATTGGTACTACTAAAAGCTTAGTAACTGGTTTAACTGAGAAAGTTGAAAAAATAAGTCTATCCAAAGTTGATAAACCAGTTCCTACTTCATTTCTTTACAAAAGAAATATTAAGATTCAAGATCCTGTCAAACCAGTTGATAGATTTCCGGCATTATTTCCAAAAGAAGTAGCCCCATCTTCAGAGGCTACAGAGAAAATCACAATTGCTTCCTTGTTCAAGGAAGAAGAAGAACAAAAAGAATTTGAATCCCAGATTTTCCCTATTTATGAACCATTGGAAAGTAGGTTCAATAAGTATCCTGCACCTGATATAGAAGGAAAAGGCAAGCTTCTAGAATCTCATACCTTTTTCCCTGAGTCACATCGTGAATGGAATATTGATAATCTGAGTGTTGGTCATATTAGGCAGTTGCTTGATATGATGTTTATTGAATATAAACTCATGTGCCTCAGAGGTAAAAGTGAAATAGAAGCATCCAAAACCATTCTTTAGTGCTTTACAGGAACACTACTTAGGTGGTGGGAAATAGAATCATCTCCAACATTATTGGAAAAAATGGAAGTTGAAGTTCTCAAAGATGAAGCAGGAGATGTGATTCATAATTCAGATGGCACAACAACAAGCAACATGATTGGTGCTCTAACCTCCATGATATTAGAGCAGTGGTGTGGTCGTGAAACAGAGATTGCATACAAACATGAAGTCATTTTGATGAATCTCAAATGCCACAAAATGTCATAGTTTGAAGACTTGCACCGTGACTGGATGCAAAGAATTTATGAGGTGAAAAATTCAAAGAATTTATTATGGAAACAGGTATATCTTGTTGCCCTTCCATCTAGATTTGTTGACTACATTTGGTTGCAAGAAATAGTCTAGTTACCTTTTGAATCATACACTTGGGGAGAGATTTATTCTCTCATAACCAAGACATTAGTGAGTCTGTGCACAAGCTCTAAGGTAAATAAATCCTTAGAAAAGCTTTCCAAGCTTCTAGATAGAAAATCCATTTGCAGCAAATATGGATTAACTATTAATGATCCTTTGGTCAGAAAAAGGAAAGCTAAGAAAAGGGCCAAAAAGGAGTATAAACAGATTGCCAAATTCCATAAGCATCCAAGAAAGCCCTCTCACAGGCCTAGAGGTCCTCCTACAATAAGGAAAGGATATTACAGGTATGTCTCATGGACACATTACTACAAGCCCTCTGATATTCATCTTCATACATCTAAGCAAGAAAAATGGAACAAGCTTACCTGCTGGTTATGTGGTAAAACTGGACATACTTCTACCAAATGTCCAGAAGGAGAAGAATCAAAGAAGAACAGAGGCAAAAAATCCAAGCTCTATTCCAAAGAGGTAAAACTGTCAAAATAGAGGGACAAATCCAATGAATGAAGTGTGGTTCCCGCACTCATAGATCATAACGCTGCTGTAATGTAGTAATTAAAGACCAAATTCAACAGCAACAACTAGACGAGTCATCTCTTGACTCTTATAGTACTTCTTCTGAAGAAGAATTGCAAGCCTACATGCAACCTTGTTCATGTTTAGAATTAGCCAATTGTGATTGTCATACTGACTCTAAAAATTATGCCTATCATATGTATATTGATTCTGATTCAGAATCTTATAGTGATTCCAGTATTGAAGAGCACTATCCTCCTTCACCGAAAGAAAAAGTGTTGATGGCTGCAACAGAAGAAGAAGAGATCAAAATTCTCTCCCAAATCCATGCAACCAAAGAAGGAGAAATGAAGAACAGGCTTACAGAAGCATTCATGGATCAACTTTGTTCCAGCTCTTCAAAAAATCCAGCTAAAAAGACATTATTTGTTGATGCATCATTTGAACGGAACACCAGATATTTTTAGTGACATCAAGAGCCAGCTGCTAGTAAAGTTCGTTCACTCACCCTGGGAGAGGTAAGTAGAGAAATTCACAATATCAAATCAGAAATCTCTACTCTAAAATCTCAGATAGCTGAAATACAAAAGGTAAAGCAAGCTATAGAAGAAACTTCTCATCCATGGGATGCAAAAGAATATTCCGAGAATACTAATATTGAAATCATTGAAGGAAGAAAAGATCCTGTCTTTGGATTTCAAGAAATGAGAATTGTTTCCATTGCATATCAACAGCATCATGTTAAAGTAAATATCTGTATACAAGGAGAAATGTTTACATTAACGACACTCCTTGACTCTGGTGCTGATGTAAATATATTAAACAAGAAAGTCATCCCAGTGAAGTACTGGATTTTTGCAAAAAGAAAAGTTGTTGGACTTTGAAACAAGACTCTCAATTATGAGGTTCCAAAATCTTCTATTTTCTTTGATAATCACTGTATAAATCTGACATTTGTAGTTGCAGAAATCCCAGTTGATTGCATTCTAGGAAATATCTTCCTAGCAGCAGTTGAGCCTCATGGATCAACCATGATTAAAAACAAACAAAGCTGGTTATTTCATTTCAGTTCCTACATCAAAAGGAACAACAATAAGGATTGAGATGCATTATATCTCAAATGCCAGAATTTCTACTATGATCCAAACTGTCCAAGAATTGGACAAAGCTGAAGCAAAATTGACAGATCTAAAACATCTGAAATCTACATTAAAGGCAGAAGAACAACTGAAGGTTCCTCAAGTCAAAAGAAAGATTGAGGAAATAAAGAAACAAATAGAAGAACAGTGTTGCTCAGAAGAGCCAAGTGCCTTCTAGCACAGAAAACAACACATAGTCCAATTACCCTACAAAGAAGGATATACAGGCAAACCATGTAAAAGTCGAGTTATTCCTATGAATAAGGAATACAGGGATTTGTGTGAGAAAGAGATCAAACAATTACTGATCGAAAACTCATTAGAGAATTTGACAGTCCATGGAACTGTTATGGATTCTATGTCAATAAAAGAGTAGAAAAAATTAGAGGAATTCCACGATTAGTGAAAAATTTAAAGCCTCTAAATTCTGTCCTTGCAGATGACACCTATCCTATCCCCCACAAAGGAGATTTAATGGGAAGGATAGCAGGAGCAAAAATATTCTCCAAGTTCGATCTAAAAGCTGGATTTTAACAGTTAGCCATCTCTGAAGAAGATAAATTCAAAATTGCTTTCAATATTTTTGCAGGCCACTATGAGTGGAATGTTATGCCTTTTGGGTTGAAGAATGCTCCGTCTAAATTTCAGAAGGTAATGGACAAAATCTTTAAGCCTTATTTTGATTGGCTTATCATTTATATTGACAATATTCTAATTTTCTCTAAGAATGTCCAAGACCATTTCAAGCACATTCATACATTTGTACAGTTGGTGAAAAGGAATGGTTTAGTCCTGAGCAAAAAGAAAATAGAAGTTTTTCAAACTTCTATAAGATTTCTTGGCCATAATATCTTTAATGGCCAAATTACTCTACAAAAACATGCACTTGAATTCTCTGATAAGTTCCCAGATGTCATCATTGACAAAACTCAACTTTAAAGGTTTTTGGGATGCTTAAATTATGTCAGTAGCTTCTACCAAGACTGTGTGCAAGACAAAATTCTACTAAATCAAAGATTAAAAAAAATCCACCCGAGTGGTCAGAAGCACATACCAAAGCTGTCCAGAAGATCAAAGCAAAGGTAAAAACACTTCCAATTTTATATGTATTTGATGACAGTTCTTTTAAAATTGTAGAGATAGATGCTAGCAATCTAGGATGGGGAGGCATCCTCAAGCAAAGGAAGGATGAAATTGAACAAATTGTCCAGTTTGCATCAGGCACCTGGAATCCTATAGAACAAAAATATTCCACAATTGAGAAAGAGGTAAAAGCTGTTTGGAATTGTATCAGTAAATTTGATATCCATATGGTAAACAAGAAGTTTCTTCTTAGAACAGATGCCTCATCTTTAAGCAAAGTCTTAACTAAAGATATCAAGAAACTAGGAGAAGCTAAATTTGCTAGATGGCAAGCTCTCTTTGCCAATTTTGACTTTGAAGTTGAGCATATTAAAGGCACAACAAATTGTTTACCAGACTTTCTCAGCATAGAATTCATCCAGCAACAAGAACATTTGCTGATTATTGTTACAGAATGGGACCAAAGCCAGAAACATGAAGTTCTGAGAACAATACAAGATAACCAGGACTGAGAAGCATACAAAAATAATTGGTAAACAACCTGGCAGTTAAGAAATACCAAAGTATTAGATGCAAATTTTCAAGATCATACAGATATTTTGCATCCTGTACCAGAACGAAAAGTATACCCAAAAGGAAGCATATGGATACACGACATGATCTACACAAAAGCCAAGACTGATGGATTATATGTAGAAGATGCCCTCAAAAGAGATTTTCATGATATCACATGTATCTGGTCACATGGAGGAATCCGTTGTGGGATCTATGAAAAATATTTATGTATAAACTGTACTAGAAATCTTGCATGGCCCATGCCAACACAAACTGCAGCATTATGGCGAGGAGGCGATCCAAAATTAATTTTTCCTGATATAGTATATGATTTTCATAGTTATAAGCAATTATGGTGGGATCTGCTCAATATAGATGACAAAGAAGAAACCCATTATACTAAATTAAAATTTAGTACAATGGGGATAATGCAAATAAACCAGCAATGTGATTGGTTACAAAAATGGTGGGTTGATTACAGAGTCAACAGAACAGCAATGGATCCATCATATCATGAGACATACTGCAGACTGCATTGTGACATATGCTTTGAGCACAACATTGGAGACTATTTTCATCTGCCATATAAAACTGTCAGTGAAATGATGGCAAGTGAATTGTATGAAGTGTGGTTCCCGCACTCATAGATCATAACGCTGCTCTAATGTAGTAATTAAAGACCAAATTCAGCAACAACAACTAGACGAGTCATCTCTTGACTCTTATAGTACTTCTTTTGAAGAAGAATTGCAAGCCTACATGCAACCTTGTTCATGCTTAGAATCAGCCAATTGTGATTGTCATACTGACTCTAAAAATTGTGCCTGTCATATGTATACTGATTCTGATTCAGAATCTTATAGTGATTCCAGTATTGAAGAGCACTATCCTCCTTCACCGAAAGAAAAAGTGTCAATGGCTGCAACAGAAGAAGAAGAGATCAAAATTCTATCCCAAATCCGTGCAACCGAAGAAGTAGAAATGAAGAACAGGCTTACAGAAGCATTCATGGAACAGATTCATTCCAGCTCTTCAAAAAATCCAGCTAAAAAGCCATTATTTGTTGATGCGTCATTTGAACGGAACACCAGATCTTTTTAGCGACATCAAGAGCCAGCTGCTAGTAAAGTTCATTCACTCACCCTAAGAGAGGTAAGTGGAGAAATTCACAATATCAAATCAGAAATCTCTACTCTAAAATCTCAGATAGCTGAAATACAAAAGGTAAAGCAAGCTATAGAAGAAGCTTCTCATCCATGGGATGCAAAAGAATATTCCGAGAATACTAATATTGAAATCATTGAAGGAAGAAAAGATCCTGTCTTTGGATTTCAAGAAAAGAGAATTGTTTCCATTGCATATCAACAACATCATGTTAAAGTAAATATCTGCATACAAGGAGAAATGTTTGCATTAACGACACTCCTTAACTCTGGTGCTGATGTAAATATATTAAACAAGAAAGTCATCCCAGCGAAGTACTGGATTTCTGCAAAAAGAAAAGTTGTTGGACTTGGAAACAAGACTCTCAATTATGAGGTTCCAAAAGCTTCTATTTTCTTTGATAACCATTGTATAAATCTGACATTTGTAGTTGCAGAAATCCCAGTCGATTGCATTCTAGGAAATATCTTCCTAGCAGCAGTTGAGCCTCATGGATCAACCAGATTAAAAGCAAACAAAGCTGGTTATTTCATTTCAGTTCCTACATCAAAAGGAACAACAAGAACGATTGAGATGCCTTATATCTCAAATCCCATAATTTCTACTATGATCTAGACTGCCTAATAATTGGACAAAGCTGAAGCAAAATTGACAGATCTAAAAGATCTGAAATCTACATTTAAGGTAGAAGAACAGCTGAAGGTTCCTTAGGTCAAAAGAAAGATTGAGGAAATAAAGAAACAAATAGAAGAACAGTTTTTCTCAGAAGAGCCGAATGCCTTCTGGCACAGAAAACAACACACAGTCCAATTACCCTACAAAGAAGGATATATAGGCAAGCCTTGTAAAAGTTGAGCTATTCCTATGAATAAGGTGTTGGAAATAATACTTAGAGGGGGGGTGAATCAGTATTATCAAGACAATTCTTTTCAATTCTTTCACAGATTTGTATACGCTACTTTAGTTAGATAAACCAGCGTATATACGCAACTTCAGTAAAGGAAAACCGCGTATAACTTGCAAACTTGTGATTTAATTATTCTTCAGATGTTAACTTTAAATCTGTGTGTCAGAACCATAGAAACAATAACTAGGAACATGAAAATGCAGACAGTAACACATAAGAACACAAGATATAAGGTGGAAACCCAATGTGGGTGAAAACCACTTGCTGCAATATGTCTCTATATTTTCAATTAGAAACTTCTTTTTACAATGATTCTGTACTGTGCAGTCCTTTACCAGTACGCAGGCTGCAACCTGCAGAGAGCTACAACCCTCTCTCGTTCTCCAGCTTCTCCTGGAAGGGAGCAACAACCCCCTTAGTTCTTGTACTAGCAGAGATACTAGTACGTAGGTGTTGACCTATAGAAGGCTACAACCTTCTCTTTTCTTCCAGGGACCACGTTTCATAAATTTTCAAACTGGATCCATGAACATCAATCAAGCATCAAGAATTTCTGCATCAAACAATCTCCTTTTCACCAATTAAAAACTGAATCAAATAAACACTTCTCTGACAGCTGTACCTAGAACACAGTAACAGTAACAGTAACAGCAGCTAGAACAAAATTCAAGAGACGTACGCTACTTCACTATTTAGAAACCTGCGTGCATACGCTTCTGTGTCAAGACCAACATGCGTATACACATCTTTGACTTACAGAAACAACGTGTATACACGCCTTTGCTTCACTGAACCTGCGTATAGATCTATAAAGGATAATTCATTCTTTCAAACATTCAGACATTAGTTAACCTAGATTATCAGATTTATGGATCAAGCGTGCGCCACATATCACAGATCAAAATCATACAGAGATACTATTGTTCAAGTCTTAAGATTTTGACCCATCAATAGAAGTTATCATTCTCCTTGCGCTTAGGTTCCTCCTTCATTCAGATCCAGCTGTGCACAATGACCCAATCACCAGTATTCCTGATCACACAGTGTCAGATCTTCAATTATTCCCATTATCTTTTGCTAATGATCTTCTTCCTCTTTTATAGTCTTGCCTTTCACAATACCATGGTCCAAAACCATAACAAATCAATACCACGGACCCAATACTTAGGATCAACACTTGGGACATGATACCATAGTCCGAAACCATAGGTTCAAATTCCAAGGACTAAATACCATGGACCAAAAATAAGTTCTCCACATGTACGCGCTTTTCCTTGCATGAAAGTGCGTGTATACGTATACGCGACTTTGCCTCGTCTAACCCGCGTGTATACACGACTTGATCACGATGAACCTGTGTATATATATATATATATATATATTTCCTTCATTCTGAGTGCCTAAACTGAGATCTGTTACCAGAGAGAGTTTCCATCAAGGACAACACCTGTGCCATAGTGCCAAGCCTGTGTCATAATGCCAAGAATCTCCCCCTTTGGACTTGATGGTAATCCCAAGATCCTCAAAGTCATTCTCCCCCTTTGTCATCAAGGGCAAAGGGTTATGCTCCCCCTGAGTACTCTGCTCTGCTGTGCTGGCCGTGCTCCCCTTGACTGTAGGCAAGATCTGCAAAAAGATGTTCTTCAAGAAGAACCATGACTCTTACATCATAAATGACCTTCCTATCACCAAAAGATACTATACATACATCCATCACCCAACAAAGTGGGGATCATCCACCCAACCAAGTGGGGACAACCAATTACATCAATCATCCCAGGCATAGTGGGGAAACAAAAATAGGCCGTTACATGACCTTGAAAAAGATATACATGATATAGAGATGAAATATCTAGAGCAAGACTATGGAAGTCACCAATAGCTAATATCAGCAGCATTTGTTAATCACTATTCAGATCAGCAACCATGTTCTCCTTCTATTTTCCCTCTACATTTGTTCCTCCTGAAACCAACAACAGCTATGTACCTGAACCAAAAGCTTCTAAGATAATGCCAACAATGCATTATTAGAAGTTTATCTGCTCCCCTTGAACAGGTGCCAGATGGTCTCTGTCAGACCCATATCAGACTCTTTTCAACCAGAGTCTGTCCCCACTGATTTCCAACAAACCAACATATACGCGACTGTATCTACATAAACCGGCGTATGTACACGGATCCTCCTCATGCAACTCGCGTACAACCACTTTTCTATTAAATAGACAGGTTTCAACAGCAAGATGATGCATCAACTACTCCCAGCTTCTGTCTGAGGTACTCAAATGTCTCCCTGGGTAGTGGTTTGGTGAGTATATCAGCAACTTGTTCCTTAGATGGAACATACTCCATCTTGACCTTTTGTTCAAGCACTTGTTCTCGGAGAAAATGATACTTGATAGGTATGTGCTTAGTCTTTGAATGCAAGACATGATTTTTTGAAATACTGATTTCACTTGTATTATCACAAAAAATGGAAATAGGTGGAGTACAAGTGATTTGAAGATCTTGCAATGTTTGCATCATCCAAAGGAGTTGTGTGCAGCAAGATGCAGCAGCTACATATTCTGCTTCAGTTGTAGATAATGCAATGGAACTTTGTTTCTTGCTACTAATCTAGGACCCATAAAGAATGCACCACCACTAGTGTTTTTCCTGTCATCCACGCTACCTGCCCAATCTGCATCTGTATATGCTTGAAGTGTGAGATCTGTATTTCTAGGATACCATAGACCATAGTTTGGAGTCCCTTGAAGATACTTGAAAATTCTTTTGACTGCCTGTAAATGAGTTTCCTTTGGATTTGCCTGAAACCTTCCAACTATCCCTACTGCATGCATAATGTCTGGCCAGGTACCTGTTAGATAGAGTAGACTACCAACCATGGATCTATAGGTTGGTTGATGAACAACTGCTGATTCATCATTTGTGCTGAGGCTGCATCCTGTCACCATAGGGGTACATACTGGTTTTGAATCCTCCATCCCATATTTCTTCAAGATTTGCTTGAGATACTTGGTTTGTGATAGAAAGATGCCGTCTTTGTTTTGTTGCACTTGTAGACCAAGAAAATATGTGAGTTCACCAAGCAGGTACATTTCAAATTCTTTCTGCATCACCAAAGCAAAGTTTTGACTCATGGCTTCCTCATTGCTGCCAAAGATGATATCATCAACATATACAACAAGTATTAGTAATTTATCATTGTCAATTTTTATATACAGATCGCTGTCTGTTGATCCTTTTGCAAAACCTTGTTGATGAAGGTATTCATCCAACCGAAAATACCAAGCCCTTGGAGCCTGTTTAAGGCCATAGAGAGCCTTTTTGAGTCTGCATACAAGCTTTGGATCATTTCCAAGGATAAACCCATCTAGTTGCTCAATATACACTTCTTCATCTAAGTCTCCATTTAGAAAAGCAGATTTAACGTCTATTTGAAATACTTTGAACTTCTGAAAACTAGAGAGAACAAGGAACATTCTGATGGCCTCAAGTCTAGCAACGGGAGCAAACGTTTCTTCAAAGTCGATTCCTTCTTGTTGATCATACCCTTTACAAACAAGTCTGGCTTTGTTTCTAATAACTTCCCCATTTTCATTCAACTTGTTTTTGAATATCCATTTTGTCCCTATGACATTCTTATCTTTTGGTTTAGGAACCAACTCCCAAGTGTTATTCTTTTCAATCTTCTCAAGTTCTTCATCCATTGCCTTGAGCCAGCATTCATCTTTGCATGCCTCTCTTACATTTTGTGGTTCGGTGGAGGAGAGTAATGCTAGATAGCTTGAAGCTTCTGAAATGGTTCTCCTTGTTTGTACACCTGCCTCTTTCTGCCCCAAAATTTGAGATTCTGGATGATTCTTTTGAACGTATCTGGATGGAGTCTTTTCTTCTATTCTTATTTGTCCTTCTGGTGCCTCATGGGTTCATTCTTCATCATGAATCTGATTTGACGTTGAGGGATAGTCTTCATCATCTTTGAAAACTTCAGATCTTTCCTGCCTAGAGGTATTTCCTTCTTCATCAATCACTACATCAATACTTTCAATAATTTTTCCAAGTCTTTTATTGTAACACTTATATGCTTTGCTATGGGGAGAGTAACCAAGGAGAATGCCTTCATCTGCTCTAGGTTCAAACTTGCCAAGATTTTCATCAGTGCTTTTAATGTAGCATTTGCTTCCAAAAATTTTGAAGTATTTTACCGTGGGAGTCTTACCATACCAAAGTTCATGAGGAATCTGAGTGCCGTTTACCCGGACATTTGTCTTGTTAAGAATAGTTACTGCAGCAAATGCGGCTTCACCCCAGAAGGTTGCGGGAGTTCCAGATTCATCGAGCATAGCACGAGCCATTTGTTGAACCGTTCTGTTCATCCTTTCCACTACTCCATTTTGTTGAGGTGTCCTTGCAGCAGAAAATTCCCTTCTTATGCCATGTTCTTCACAAAAGTCGAAAAATTCATCTGAGGTAAATTCTCCTCCTCGATCAGATTTGAGGCATTTGATTCTGCAATCTGATTCATTTTCAACCAAGGCTTTGAATGATTTGAAATTTTCGAAAGCTTCATCTTTATACTTCATGAGTCCTATCCAACACATCCTTGAAAAATCGTCAATGAACAATATGAAGTACTCTTCACCTCGAGATGACCTTTTCCTAGTTAGACCACATATATCAGTATGGACAAGTTCAAGTGGCTTGCTAGCCGATCCTTCCTTCTTAGGGAAATTAGTTCTGGTTTGCTTACCAAAATGACATGATTTGCATATTGTATTTTCTAGAATTCTGATGTCAGGAAGATCACGAACCGCTTGATATTTGCATGCTTTCCTTATCTGAGAGAAGCTAAGATGCCCCAATCTTCTGTGCCATAGCCAGTGTTCATCATTCTTGCTTAGATAGCAATGATGTTTTCCTTCTTTGAATATGTATAAATTATTTGGAGTTCGTATGCCTTTGATCACTGTTTTTCCTGTATCAAGATCACGAACACTACATCCATTTGATCGAAATATTACCTCAGTTCCTTGATCGCACATCTGACTGACACTCAATAGATTATGCTTCAATCCATCAACATACATAGCATTTCTAGCTTTGACCTTTTCTTTCAAATGAACAGAACCTTTACCTTTTATGAATGCAGGGGTGTCATTTCCAAATGAGACCTTCTTTACCTTTTCTAAGGCACCATATGATTGAAGTTTTTCTTTATCACCTGTCATATGTTTCAAACATCCACTCTCGATGTACCATTGATTTTCCTGTCCTTCTGCATATAAGGCTATCCCACATCTTTCCGGTTGCGGTTCTTTCATTCTCCATGTTTTGGCACTTGAGATTTGTTCCTTCTGAGTTGTCTGCTGAAACCCGCTCCTGCACTCAGAATCTTCATGACCGAAGTTGTTACAAATAGAACATCCTATTTAATTTTCAAGAGCAGAAAAGTTATTGTTTGTCCTTTTCAAGATCCCAGTCGTACTTCTTTGTTTTTGAGCTTCTCTAGTCATGATTGTCTTATAGGCAACACATTGAGCTTCTTTGTGACCAAAGTTATGACAAGAGAAACATTGGCCATTGAAGAAACTCCTGTGATTATCAAATCTACCAACCGAATGATTGTAGTTTCTATTGACATCCATTCTTGAGGCAAATTGAGAATGTTTTACCTGTGGCTGGTTGTAGCCTCTGTTCATCCTTAAGTTAGATTGCCTCCGATTTACCTGGTAGTCTTTGTTAATTCTTGAGGTAAAACGTCCCTGATTTACCTGGTGATCTCCATTGTGCCTTTGTTGTCGATTGTCAATTTGTTCACTCCTCCTTGCTGCATCAAGATAACTTTTGGAGGTGGATGACTTCTGTGCTTGAGACGCTTCTTCATTATATCCCAGACCTGTCTTGATTAGTGGAGAACGCTGCACTTTGATAATCTCATCTAGAGTTTCAGATCCTTTAGCAAATATGAGATTAAGGGCTTTTGTTTTCTCAATTTCTTTTCTAAGTCCCACAATTTCACATTCTAACTCCTCATTGTGTTTGTCCTTTTCAGCAAGTTGGAATGTTAGAGTATCTATAATCATATTCTTTTCTTCTAAACAAACTTTAAGTTTAGAAATTTCTTCATAAAGACCTTCTTCATTTATAGCATCCAAGAAATCATCATCTTCAAAAGCCATTAAAAGTCTATTATCATTACCTTGTTCATCTTCATCACTATTTGACAATCCATCACTGTCTTCATGCGTGTAATAGCTCTTCTTATTTGCATTATGTTTTCTATCCCATCTAACAGGTTCCTTACCTCTGTCTAGTTTATCTTTATGGGTACATTTTGTAGCATAATGACCGACTCTTCCACAAGCAAAGCATTTGAAAGGTAGCTTACCTCTGAATCTTCCAGTTCCCCATTGAAGGTTCTTGACAAAATTTGATTCTTCCTCTTCTTCTGACATATGTCCTGGCTCATAGTAATCTCCCTTTCTTGACGCTTTGAATGCAACTTCTCTTCTGTCTGATGGTCCTCCTTTTCTCATTTCGTAAGCAGCTAGAATTCCGTGTAATTGTGACATGGTAAGATTCTTTAGATTCTCCTTTTCTTCTATGGCAGGAACTTTTGAATCAAACTTAGGAGACAAAGATCTTAGAACTTTCTCAACCACAACAACTTCTTTTATTTCTTCACCCAAGTTTTTCATACAATTTACAATCTCATATATATGTAGGAAATAGCTAGCCACACTTTCATCAATATGCATTCTGAGACTTTCATATTGAATTCTAAGAGTTTGTAATTTTTCTCGTTTTACCTGCTCATCTCATTCATAGCTTAGAACGATCTTGTCCCATATTTCTTTTGCGATTTTGAGCTGCATAATCTTGACGAATTCTGATTGAGATAGACTTCCTAATAGAGTATTGACTGCTTTTGCATTTGTTTCATACTGCTTCTTACCAACTGTGTCTGTAGGAGTTGCTGATGGAAATGTGTATCCTGTTTCCACAATATCCCATACTTTTGTACCAAGAGATTGAAGACAGGCAGTGATTCTTACCTTCCAATAGACGAAGTTGCTCCCATCAAAAATTGGTGGCCTGTTAGATGCTTCATTTTCGTAGTTGCTCATGATGATAGATCTTCCTTCAAGCGATCAAGCTTTTCCTGAAGGACCTGCTCTGATACCAATTGTTGGAAATAATACTGAGAGGGGGGGTGAATCAGTATTATCAAGACAAGTCTTTTCAATTCTTTCACAGATTTGTATACACTACTTTAGTTAGATAAACCAGCGTATATACGCAACTTCAGTAAAGGAAAACCGCGTATAACTTACAGACTTGTGATTTAATTATTCTTCAGATGTTAACTTTAAATCTGTGTGTCAGAACCATAGAAACAATAACCAGGAACATGAAAATGCAGACAGTCACACACAAGAACACAAAATATAAGGTGGAAACCCAATGTGGGTGAAAACCACCTGCTGCAATATGTCTCTATCTTTTCAATTAGAAACTTCTTTTTACAATGATTCTATACTGGTGCAGTCCTTTACCAGTACGCAAGCTGCAACCTGCAGAGAGCTACAACCCTATCTCGTTCTCTAGCTTCTCCTGGAAGGGAGCAAAAACCCCCTTAGTTCTTGTACTAGCAAAGATACTAGTACGTAGGTGCTGACCTACAGAAGGCTACAACCTTCTCTTTTCTTCCAGGGACCACGTTTCATAAATTTTCAGACTGGATCCATGAACATCAATCAAGCATCAAGAATTTCTGCATCAAACAATCTCCTTTTCACCAATTAAAAACTAAATCAAATGACCACTTCTCTGACAGCTGTACCCAGAACATAGTAACAGTAACCACACACCAATTCTGAACTCAGAACACTGCAGCAAATAAACATAAGCATCTAGAACAAAATTCAAGAGACGTATGCTACTTCACTATTTAGAAACCTGCGTGCATACGCTTCTGTGTCAAGACCAACCTGCGTATACGCATCTTTGACTGACAGAAACAGCGTGTATACGCGCCTTTGCTTCACTGAACCTGCATATACATCTATAAAGGATAATTCATTCTTTCAAACATTCAGACATTAGTTAACCCAGATTATCAGATTTATGGATCAAGCGTGCACCACATATCACAGATCAAAATCATACAGAGATACTATTATTCAAGTCTTAAGATTTTGACCCATCAATAGAACTTATCATTCTCCTTGCGCTTAGGTTCCTCCTTCATTTAGATCCAGCTCTGCACAATGACCCAATCACCAGTATTCCTGATCACACAGTGTCAGATCTTCAATTATTCCCATTATCTTTTGCCTAATGATCTTCTTCCTCTTTTATAGTCTTGCCTTTCACAATACCATGGTCCAAAACCATAACAAATCAATACCACGGACCCAATACTTGGGATCAACACTTCGGACGCAATACCATGGTCCAAAACCATAGGTTCAAATTCCAAGGAATAAATACCATGGACCAAAAATAAGTTCTCCACATGTACGCGCTTTTCCTTGCATGAAAGTGCGTGTTTACGTATGCGCGACTTTGCCTCGTCTAACCCGCGTGTATACGCGACTTGATCACGATGAACCTGCATATATATATATATATTTCCTTCATTCTGAGCGTCTAAATTGAGATCTGTTACCAGAGAGAGTTGCCATCAAGGACAACACCTGTGCCATAGCGCTAAGCCTGTGTCATAATGCCAACATAAGGAATACATGGATTTGTGTGAGAAAGAGATCAAACAGTTACTAGATTGAAAACTCATCAGAGAATATGACAGTCCATGGAACTGTTATGGATTCTATGTCAATAAAAGAGCAGAACAATTAGAGGAATTCCATGATTAATGATAAATTTTAAGCCTCTTAATTCTGTCCTTGCAGATGACACCTATCCTATCCCCCACAAAGGAGATTTAATGGGAAGGATAGCAGGAGAAAAAATATTCTCCAAGTTTGATCTGATAGCTAGATTTGGGCAGGTAGCCATCTCTGAAGAAGATAAATTCAATACTGCTTTCAGTGTTCCTGCAGGCCACTACGAGTGGAATGTTATGCCTTTTGGGCTGAAGAATGCTCCGTCTAAATTTCAGAAGGTAATGGACAAAATCTTTAAGCCTTATTTTGATTGGCTTATCGTTTATAATGACGATATTCTATTTTTTTCTAAGAATGTCCAAGACCATTTCAAGCACATTCATACATTTGTACAGTTGGTGAAACAGAATGGTTTAGTCCTGAGCAAAAATAAAATAGAAGTTTTTCAAACTTCTATCAGATTTCTTGGCCATAATATCTTTAATGGCCAAATTACTTTGCAAAAACATGAACTTGAATTTTCTGATAAGTTCCCATATTTCATCACTGACAAAACTGAACTTCAAAGATTTTTGGGATGCCTAAATTATGTCAATAGCTTCTACCAAGACTGTGCGCAAGACAGAAGTCTATTAAATCAAAGACTCAGAAAAAATCCACTCCAGTGGTCAGAAGCACATACCAAAGCTGTCCAGAAGATCAAAGAAAAGGTAAAAACACTTCCAATTTTATGTATCTGATGACAGTTCTTTTAAAATTGCCGAGACAGATGCCAACAATCTAGGATGGAGAAGCATCCTCAAACAAAGGAAGGATGAAACTGAAAAAATTGTCCAGTTTGCATCAGGTACCGGGAATCCTACTGAACAAAAATATTCCACAATTGAGAAAGAGGTAAAAGCTGCGTGGAATTGTATCAGTAAATTTGATATCCATTTGGTAAACAAGAAGTTTCTTCTCAGAACAGCTGCCTCGGCTTTAAGCAAAGTCTTAACTAAAGATATAAAGAAACCAGGAGAAGCTAAATTTGCTAAATGGCAAGCCCTCTTTGCCAATTTTGACTTTGAAGTTGAGCATATTAAAGGCACAAAAAATTGTTTACCAGACTTTCTCAGCAGAGAATTCATCGAGAAACAAGAACATTTGCTGATTATTGTTACAGAATGGGACCAAAGCTAGAAACAAGAAGTTCTGAGAACAATACCAGATAACCAGGACTGGGAAGCATACAAAGATAATTGGAAGCCAACCTGGCAGTTAAGAAATACCAAAGTATTAGATGCAAATTTGCAAGCTCATACAAATATTTTGCATCTTGTACCAAAATGGAAAGTATAGCCAAAAGGAAGCAGATGGATGCACGACATGATCTACACAAAAGCCAAGACTGATGGATTATATGCAGAAGATGCCCTCAAAAGAGATTTTCATGATATCACATGTATCTGGTCACATGGAGGAATCCACTGCGGGATATATGAAAAATATTTTTCTATAAACCGTACTAGAAATCTTGCATGGCCCATGTCGACACAAACTGCAGCATTATGGCCAGGAGGTGATCCAAAATTAATTTTTCCTGATACAGTATATGATTTTCATAGCTATAAGAAATTATGGTGGGATCTGCTCAATATAGATGACAAAGAAGAAACCCATTATACTAAATTAAAATTTAGTACAACGAGGATAATGTAAAGAAACCAACAATGTAATTGGTTATAAAAATGGTGGGTTGACTACGGAGTCAACAGAACAGCAATGGATCCATCATATCATGAGGCATACTGTAGACTGCATTGTGACATATGCTTTGAGCACAACATTGGAGACTGTTTTCATCTGCCATATAAAACTGTCAGTGAAATGCTGGCAAGTGATTGGTCACCTTTTCATGATGAAAATAAAACTTTAAAAGAATACATGGCCAGACATTATGAGTGGCTTGTATTAACCAAAGTAAAACATGAAATCGTTTTAGGGAAACTCATGATTGTCCGGAGAATTTTTACCAACGCATGGGATGAATTATTATATAGAGTGCATAGATTCCCTGAAATTACTGTATTCTGATGGTTCTCGTGGGCTTAACCAATAAAAGCATCCAACCATGTAATCATAATGTCTAGTCACAAGGACTCAATTGTGGCCAACTTTTCTCGTGGGCTTTGCTGTACAAAAGCATTCACTATGTATATTATGTAGTTAGCATATTTTCCATAGGATATACTTTTCTGGACCTGGAATCTTTGTGCAGATATCACCTCGGTGTTACCTGAAAGCAAAGAACATGTCCCTTTGTAAGATGCCCTACAGTAATGTTTGTCCCCTCTCTTTTCCTATAAAAAGAGGGTAAGGCTCATTAATGAGGCATTTAGAGTCTGAGGGTCATAGAGTCATAGAGTTTTAGAGATCTGAGAAGCCTATGTATCAGTGTGCTCGACACTGGTAAGAACCTAAAATGGCCAGATCTATTAGAAGTTTTTATGTCTATCGAGTCTGTATATTCTTAGACAGAGTGTATGTGTTGCCAGGAAGCCTTCGGTAATTCTTACTCTTCTGTGAGAAGCAAAAGTCCGATAAATGCAACCATAGTCTATCTCTGAAAAGAATACTATCTGTAATCTGAATCCTTTCTGAAATAATATGAGAAGAAATTTTCCGCATTTGAATACCTGTGTGCTATCATAAAATTTCTGCTGTGTAGTAGTTGTCTCTTTATCTTCACTCAAAGTTCACCGAAAGTTCATCAGAGGTTCCAAAGGTTTGAAGGGATGCCAAATCGTTGAAAGGTGAGGAAGCCGTGTGTAAGGTCACAGAGTGTGAAAAAACAAAGTAGGTTCATGCTGAGTTCATGTTGGGTTCACCAGAGGTCAATAAGTGAAAACAAGTGAAGAGACACAACAAGGCCACGAGGGGTGAAACTCAACAAAGCGCACTACTGTAGCAGCACTGCAGTTCACAATTGCAAGCTTCTTTGAAAGTAGGTTCACGCTGAGTTCACGTTGGGTTCACCACAGGTCGATAAGTGGAGACAAGCGAAGAGACATAGCAAGGCCATGAGGGAGGAAACTCAGCAAAGCACACTACTGTAGCAGCACTGTAGTTCACAATTGCAAGCTTCTTTGAAAGCCCCTGCTTCAAATTAGTATCAGAGCTAGTAACGTCTGGTTCAAGAGGTTGGTATTCAAAACCTTATTATAAAAGAAATGGATTCATTCAGGAAGTCAGTATCCTTCTGTGAATTAGAAGAGAGAGAGTCTTCTGCAATAGAAAATCCACTCAGAGATATGTTTGCATCAAGTTCTAGTCGTGTTTTAATTCAAGCTGAATTAGAATATGAAGAGACAGAACCCTCTGCCCGATGGCAACTCCCTAGTATCTTTGCATCTGAAGTTTATGGTGATCTGTCTATATTTCATCTAAAAGCTGCTACTAGAATTAGTATCAAAGAGTCTATCAGCCAGATCCAAGAAAATTCTGATAATGTTCAGTCTATCCCTCTGCTAAATCTAAAACAATTACAGCCTGAAGCCAAGAGGTTGAATACAAAGTATTTACATTTGGGACGTATAAAAATTGGGATAAATCCTCTAACTCATCAAGGTTTAAACACCTTTGTTCTAGCCACAGTTAGAGACCTTACTCATAACAAGTATACTGATTCATTAATAGGAGAAATTGTCGCTCCTCTGTCAAATGGCCCAGTCTACTTTGACTGCTACCCAAACTTTTTAGTATATGTCTTTGATGAAACCATAGATCGAATTCTACAGTTGCAGATTCAAACCACAGGGTTTGATATGCATAAGAAAAGACATAATATAGCCATTCAGACAAGAGGATGTTTCAAGTATACCAATACTTTATATCCAGTCGTCCTCCATAAGCCCAGCTGAGACTCAAAAGCAAGTGTGGTTGTTCTATTTGATTCCAAAAATCAGAAGATAGAAGTAAGGTGTGCTGAATGCCAGTCTGCTGTAAATCTGTGTACCCTTGATGAATCGGTTATCCATGAAAATCATCATCCGAGGAATGGATAGGACCCTCCTTCTACATCAGTTAATCCATGTCCCAATCCAAAATGTTTAGACATCCCTTTTCCACATGACCCTGAGTCTGATCATATTTTGATGATGCATGAAATTGTCACCTTGGAAAATGAAGATCTAAGATTGACAGCAATATTCAGCACAATGAGGCTAGCTAAGCCAAAATATGGATTAGGATATTTAGAACAAGCAAAAGGCCTAATCCCTTCATCCAGATTTGGCCCCATTCCAGAAGATTGTAAAAAGCCAGCAGTAATGGAAATGCATAAGTTCTTCACTTTAATGAATTGCTACCTAAAGTCTGAAATAAGTTCCAAATGGATGAAATCCATGTTCATTTGGGACTTATTTACTCATCCAGAAGAAGAATAGTTTGGTCTCAGTCACACTATTGAGGAGAAAATTAAATTATCCCAGCATTGGAAACATTACATGGAAGTAACAAATTCCTGGATTTCCTTTTATGAATGGAAACGTAAGGTTAGTCCTCAAACTGTATTAATGGCTAGAACATATTCCTCCTCTTCCACTAAACATGCCTGGACTGCTTTAGATGGTAGCAAAGTGGAGACACCATCCACTTTTCCCCCATATAGAGGAATTATCATAGGAGAAAACTAGAATGCAGCGAAGGCCATTCCTCTAGTTCTAAAAGATGATAATGCCTTGGGAATAAATGACAGAATTCAGAAGGCCAGTGAAAAAATCAACTGGACAAATACTGCAATCAAAGGCTTAGAGATAAACACAAGAAAGACTATAGAAATAAAGTAACAGTTTGATATTGTTCAAGTTTCTCTCAATGAATTAAATAGAAGCCTTAATGAGGTTCAATACTCCTCATCAGTAGTCAGATCTTATGCCAAAGAATCTTTGAACAAAATAGAAGAAGTAGAAGAAAATATAGTAGACCAAATTGGTACTACTAAAAGCTTAATAACTGGTTTAACTAAGAAAGTTGTAAAAATAAGTCTATCCAAAGTTGATAAACTAGTTCCTACTTCATTTCTTTACAAAAGAAATATTAAGATTCAAGATCCTGTCAAACCAGTTGACAGATTTTTGGCATTATTTCCAAAAGAAGTAGCCCCATCTTCAGAGGCTATAGAGAAAATCACAATTGCTTCCTTGTTCAAGGAAGAAGAAGAACATAAAGAATCTAAATCCCAGATTTTGCTTGTTTATGAGCCACTGGAAAGTAGGTTCAATAAGTATCCTACACTTGATATAGAAGGACAAGGAAAGCTTCCAGAATCTCATACCTTTTTCCCTGAGTCACATCGTGAATGGAATATTGATAATCTGAGTGTTTGTCTGATTTGGCAGTTGCTTGATATGATGTTTATTGAATATAAACTCATGTCCCTCAGAGGTAAAAGTGAAATAGAAGCATGCAAAACCATTATTTAGTGTTTTACAGGAACATTACTCAGGTGGTGGGAAATAGAATCATCTCTAGCATTATTGGCAAAAATGGAAGCTGAAGTTCTCAAAGATGAAGGAGGAGATGTGATTCATAATTCAGATGGCACAACAACAAGCAACATGATTGGTTCTCTAACCTCCATGATATTAGAGCATTCATGTGGCTGTGAAACAAAGATTGCAGACAAACATGAATTCATTTTGATGAATCTCAAATGCCAAAAAATGTCACAGTTTGAAGACTTTCACTGTGATTGGATGCAAAGAATTTATGAGGTGAAAGATTCAAAGAATTTATTATGGAAACAGGTATATCTTGCTGCCCTTCCATCCAGATTTATTGACTACATCTGGTTGTAAGAAATATTCCTGTTACCTTTTGAATCATACACTTGGGGAGAGATTTATTCTCTCATAACCAAGACATTAGTGAGTCCGTGCACAAGCTCTAAGGTAAATAAATCCTTAGAAAAGCTTTCCAAGCTTCCAAATAGAAAATCCATTTGCAGCAAATATTGATTAACTATTGATGATCCTTTGGTCAGAAAAAGGAAAGCTAAGAAAAGGGCCAAAAAGGTGTATAAACAGACTACCAAATTCCATAAGCATCCAAGAAAGCCCTCTCATAGGCCTAGAGGTCTTGCTACAACAAGGAAATGATATTATAGGTATGTCCCGCGGACACATTACTACAAGCCCTCTGATATTCATCTTCATACATCTAAGCAAGAAAAATGGAACAAGCTTAGTTGCTGGTTATGTGGTAAGATTGGACATACTTCCATCAAATGTCTAGAAGGAGAAGAATCAAAGAAGAATAGAGGCAAAAAATCCCAAGCTCTATTCCAAAGAGGTAAATCTGTCAAAACAGAGGGACAAATCCAGTGTATGAAGTGTGGTTCCCGCACTCATAGTTCAGAACGCTACCCTAATGTAGTAATTAAAGACCAAATTCAGCAACAACAACTAGACGAGTCATCTCTTGACTCTTATAGTACTTCTTCTGAAGAAGAATTGCAAGCCTACATGCAACCTTGTTCATGTTCAAAATCAGCCAATTTTGATTGTCATACTGACTCTAAAAATTGTGCCTGTCATATGTATACTGATTCTGATTCAGAATCTTATAGTGATTCCAATATTGAAGAGCACTATCCTCCTCCACTGAAAGAAAAAGTGTTGACGGTTGCAACAGAAGAAGAAGAGATCAAAATTCGCTCCCAATTCCATGGAATGGAGAGAAGGAGAAACAAAGAACATGCTTACAGAAGAATTCATGGAATAGCTTTGTTCCAGCTCTTCAAAAGATACAGCTAAAAAGCATTTGTTGATGCATCATTTGAACGAAACACCATATCTTTTCAGCGACATCAAGAGCCAGCTGCTGGTAAATTTCGTTCACTCACCCTAGGAGAGGTAAGTAGAGAAATTCACAATATCAAATCAGAAATCTCTACTCTAAAATCTCAGATAGCTGAAATACAAAAGGGAAAGCAAGCTATAGAAGAAACTTCTCATCCATGGGATACAAAAGAATATTCCAAGAATACTAATATTGAAATCATTGAAGGAAGAAAAGATCCTGTCTTTCGATTTCAAGAAATGAGAATTCTTGCCATTGCATATGAACAACATCATGTTAAAGTAAATATCTGCATACAAGGAGAAATGTTTGCATTAACGATTCTCCTTGACTCTGGTGCTAATGTAAATATATTAAACAAGAAAGTCATCCCAGCCAAGTACTGGATTTTTGCAAAAAGAAAATTTGTTGGACTTGGCAACAAGACTCTCAATTATGAGGTTCCAAAAGATTCTATTTGCTTTGATAATCACTGTATAAATATGACATTTGCAGTTGCAGAAATCCTAGTCGATTGCATTCTAGGAAATATCTTCCTAGCAGCAGTTGAGCCTCATGGATCAACCAGATTAAAAGCAAACAAAGCTAGTTATTTCATTTCATTTCCTACATCAAAGGGAACAACAAGAAGGATTGAGATGCCTTATATCTCAAATACCAGAATTTCTACTATGATCCAGACTATCCAAGAATTGGACAAAGCTGAAGCAAAATTGACAGATCTAAAAGATCTGAAATCTACATTAAATGTGGAAGAACAACGAAAGGTTCCTTAGGTCAAAAGAAAGATTGAGGAAATAAATAAACAGATAGAAGAACAGTGTTGCTCAGAAGAGCCGAATGCCTTCTGACACAAAAAATAGTACAAAGTCCAATTACCCTACAAAGAAGGATACACAGGCAAGCCCTGTAAAAGTCGAGCTATTCCTATGAATAAGGAATACAGGGATTTGTGTGAGAAAGAGATCAAACAGTTACTGGATGGGAAACTCATCAGAGAATCTGACAATCCATGGAACTATTATGTGTTCTATGTCAATAAAAGAGAAAAACAAATTAGAGGAATTCCACGATTAGTGGTAAATTTTAAGCCTCTTAATTCTATCCTTGCAGATGACACCTATCCTATCCCCCATAAAGGAGATTTAATGGGAAGGATAGTAGGAGAAAAAATATTCTCCAAGTTTGATCCAAAAGTTGGATTTTGGCAGGTAGCCATCTCTGAAGAAGATAAATTCAAAACTACTTTCAATATTCCTGCAGGCCACTACGAGTGGAATGTTATGCCTTTTGGGCTGAAGAATGCTTCGTCTAAATTTCAAAAGGTAATGGAAAAAATCTTTAAGCCTTATTTTGATTGGCTTATCATTTATATTGACGATATTCTACTTTTCTCTAAGAATGTCCAAGACCATTTCAAGCACATTCATACATTTGTACAGTTGGTGACAAGGAATGTTTAGTCGTGAGCAAAAAGAAAATAGAATTTTTTCAAACCTCTATCAGATTTCTTGGCCATAATATCTTTAATGGCCAAATTACTCTACAAAAACATCCACTTGAATTTTCTGATAATTTCCTAGATGTCATCATTGACAAAACTCAACTTCAAAGGTTTTTGGGATGCTTAAATTATGTCAGTAGCTTCTACCAAGACTGTGCGCAAGACAGAAGTCTACTAAATCAAAGACTCAAAAGCACATACCAAAGTTGTCCAGAAGATCAAACCAAAGGTAAAAAAACTTTCAATTTTATACGTATCTGATGACAGTTCTTCTAAAATTGTAGAGACAAATGCCAACAATCTAGGATGGGGAGGCATCCTCAAACAAAGGAAGGATGAAATTGAACAAATTGCCTAGTTTGCATCAGGCACCTAGAATCCTATTGAACAAAAATATTCCATAGTTGAGAAAGAGGTAAAAGCTGTGTGGAATTGTATCAGTAAATTTGATATCCATTTGGTAAATAAGAAGTTTCTTCTCAGAACGGATGCCTCGACTTTAAGAAAAGTCTTAACCAAAGATATCAAGAAACCAGGAGAAGCTAAATATTCTAGATAGCAAGCTCTCTTTGCCAATTTTGACTTTGAAGTTGAGCATATTAAAGGCACAAAAAATTGTTTACCAGACTTTCTCAGCAGAGAATTCATCCAGAAACAAGAACATTTGCTGATTATTGTTACAGAATGGGACCAAAGCGAGAAACAAGAAGTTCCGAGAACAATACCAGATAACCAGGACTGGGAATCATACAGAGATAATTGGAAGCCAACCTGGCAGTTAAGAAATACCAAAGTATTAGATGCAAATTTGCAAGCTCATATAGATATTGTGCATCTTGTACCAGAATAGAAAGTATACCCAAAAGGGAGCAGATGGATACTGTTAGCGTTTGAGATTTCACCTAGGCTGAGATAGACAAACCTCAAAGCTACATCAAACCATTTCACCTCGTAGCTAGCCCTACGAGGTATGAGAAGGCTCTCTCGGGTCAAAA
>APFE031150268.1:1598-22731 GCA_000404065.3 Pinus taeda | reverse complement strand
TATATATATTTATTCTTTTGTTTTATTTCCTTGCTGTTGGTTTGTTTAATTTGCTTTGCTGTGGGAAGGATTTTAGGGTTTAGAGGGAAAATGCATGGCACTAGGGTTTTAGCAAATAGATTTGGGGAGGGATGGGTTTTTAGAAATTTGGGATGGGAAATACATTTGTTGCAAATGAAATAAGAGAAAGATATGTATTAACATCAGTGAATTAAATTTAAAGGAAACAAGGGAAGGATAAATAGGACTAAAACCTTGAAAAACAAGCAAACCCTAGCATATTTGCCTACATTGACAACATTTAAATTCACCATTTCTCTTGCCAATTTTTTGAAGAAGTGTCATCATGCATTCATCACTTGCCATCATGGAGAAATTCGGAGCTTACCTGGTCGATTTAGCAATTTAGGAGGGCGATTTTAATTGTTTGAGCAATTTTCTGGCAAAAACAGATCTACCGGTCGCACCTCTGCTCTACCGGTCGCTCTGGCCTGACCCATCGCACCAGTTCTGGAAATACACAGAGGGAGTGGCTCTAACCCGTTGCACTTCGCCCAACAAGTCGCACTTCTGTTCTATCGGTCGCTCCTCCAGAAATGACTGAAATTGTATCAAAATCACCCTGTTTTGATTTCTCTTTGTGTCTTGCAAGTTTACAATGGTATAATGAGGCCATAAAGAGAGATTTTGGGTCTTTATAGCTCCACTTTAAAAAAATATTAAAACATTAAACCCACTTTCAAATGTTGCATGTTTTGGCATTTGCTTTAACACTATTTGTTTTAATTTTCACTTTGCCTGGAATGGATTTTTTAAGTGTTTTCACTTGGTTCTTTTTGCAGATAAATTCTCTGATGGATATTGATGAGGAAACCAGGGGGTTGCCGGCATTCTGAAGATTTATGAAGATTTTCCTTATTTTTGCCGTTTCACATGACCTTGAGTTTAAAAAAAAAACAAGTTTTTTTTAAACCAAGGTATTAATGAGCTGCAGTTGATGAAAAATATCAAGGAACATGGTTACATACCTCCTTCTGGCTTGCTGGAGACCATTGGACTTCAGACTCATGACTTTGAAATGATTTTGACCGAAACCCTAACCTAGGAAACCCTAGACCTAGACTTGGGATTTACATAAGACAAAACTGCAATAAGTGAGACACAAGTTTTTCACATGATATGATGATATGACCTGATTCCAGCAAAGCCAAGAAGGGAACAAGATCAGCTCTTCCATCAGTGTTATGGCATGCCTAATGGGATGCAAAACTGATGCTGATGAGACACCTACATATGCATATGCAAAGAGCTGTTTGATCACCGATGGAGGGCTCAAGACCGACACTAACAGATACATGACATGATCTACACAAAAACCAAGACTGATGCATTATATGTAGAAAATGCCCTCAAAAGAGATTTTCATGATATCACATGTACCTGGTCACATGGAGGAATCCGCTGCGGGATATATGAAAAATATTTCTGTATAAACCGTACTAGAAATCTTGCGTGGCCCATGCTGACACAAACTGCAGCATTATGGCCAGGAGGCGATCCAAAATTAATTTTTCCTGATACAGTATATGATTTTCATAGTTATAAGCAATTATGGTGGGATCTGCTCAATATAGATGACAAAGAAGAAACCCATTATACTAAATTAAAATTTAGTACAATGGGGATAATGCAAAGAAACCAGAAATGTGATTGGTAACAAAAATGGGGGGCTGACTACGGAGTCAACAGAACAACAATGGATCCATCATATCATGAGGCATACTACATAATGCATTGTGACATATGCTTTGAGCACAACATTGGAGACAGTTTTCATCTGTCATATAAAACTGTCCGTGAAATGATGGCAGGTGATTGGTCACCTTTTCATGATGAAAATAAAACTTTAAAAGAATACATGGCTAGACATTATAAGTGGCTTGTATTAACCAAAGTAAAACATCAAATCATTTTAGGGAAACCCATGATTGTCTGGAGAATTTTTACCAAATCATGGGATGAGTTATTATACAGAAAGCATAGATTCCTTGAAATTACTGTATTTTGATGGTTCTCGTGGGCTTAACCAATAAAAGCATCCAACACTGTAACCATAATGTCTAGTCACAAGGAATCAATTGTGGCCAGCTTTTCTCGTGGGCTTTGCTATAGAAAAGCATCCACTATGTATATTATGCAGTTAGCATATTTTCCGTAGGATTTACTTCTTCGGACCTAGAATCTTTGTGCAGATGTCACCTCAGTGTTACCCGAAAGCAAAGAACCTGTCCCTTTGTAAGATGCCCTACACTAATGTTTGTCCTGTCTCTTTTCTTATAAAAAGAGGGTAAGGCTCATTAATGACACATTTGGAGTCTGAGGTTCATAAAGTCATAGAGTTTTAGAGATCTGAGAAGCCTGCGTATCAGTGTGCTCGGCACTGGTAATAACCTAAAGTGGCCAGATCTATTAGAAGTTTTTATGTTTGTCGAGTCTGTATATTCTTAGACAGAGCCTATTTGTTGCCAGGAAGCCTTCGGTAATGCTTACTCTTTAGTAAGAAGCAAAAGTGCAATAAATGCAACCATAGCCTATCTCTGAAAAGAATACTCTCTGTATTCTAAAACCTTTCTGAAATAATATGAGAAGAAATTTTCCGCATTTGAATACTTGTGTGCTATCATAAAATGTCTGATGTGTAGTAGTTGTCTCTTTATCTTCACTCGAAGTTCACCGAAAGTTCATCAGAGGTTTGCAAAAGGTTTGAAGGGACGCCAGACCATTCAAAGGCAAGGAAGTCATGTGTAAGGTCGCAAAGCGTGAAAAAACCAAGTAGGTTCACACAAAGTTCATGTTGGGTTCACCAGAGGTCGATAAGTGAAGACAAGCAAAGAGACATAGCAAGGCCACCATGGAGGAAAATCAGCAAAGTGCACTACTGTAGTAGCACTGTAGTTCACAATTGCAAGCTTCTTTGAAAGTAGGTTCACACTGAGTTCACGTTGGGTTCACCAGAGGTTGCCAAGTGAAGACAAGCAAAGAGACACAACAAGGCCACGAGGGAGGAAACTTAGCAAAGCACACTACTGTAGCAGCACTGTAGTTCACAATTGCAAGCTTCTTTGTAAGCCCCTGCTTCAAATTGGTATCAGAGCTAGTAACGTTTGGTTCAAGAGGTTGGTATTCAAAACCTTATTATAAAAGAAATTGATTCATTCATGAAGTCAGTATCCTTCCATGAATTAGAAGAGAGATAGCCTTCTACCATAGAAAATCCACTCAGAGATATGTTTTCATCAAGTTCTAGTCATGTTTTAAATCAAGCCGAATTAGAATATGAAGAGACAGAACCCTCTGCTCGATGGCAACTCCCTAGTATCTGTGCGTCTGAAGTTTATGGTGATCTATCTATATTTCGTCTAAAATCTGCAACATCTTCCTCCTCTTCCACTAAACATGCCTGGACTACTTTAGATGGCAGCAAAGTGGAGACACCATCTACTTTTCCCCCATATAGAGGAATTATCATAGGATAAAATCAGAATGCAGTGAAGGCCATTCCTCTAGTTCAAAAAGATGATAATGCCTAGGGAATAGATGGCAGAATTCAGAAGGCCAGTGAACAAATGAACTAGACAAATACTGCAATCAAAGGCTTAGAGATAAACACAACAAAGGTTGTAGAAATAATGGAACAGTTTGATACTGTTCAAGTTTCTCTCAATGAAGTAAATAGAAGCCTTAATGAGGTTCAATACTCCTCATCAGTAGTCAGATCTTATGCCAAAGAATCTTTGAACAAAATAGAAGAAGTAGAAGAAAAGATAGTAGACCACATTGGTACTACTAAAAGCTTAATAACTGGTTTAACTGAGAAAGCTGAAAAAATATGTCTATCCAAAGTTGATAAAATGGTTCCTACTTCATTTCTTTACAAAAGAAATATTAACATTCAAGATCCTGTCAAACCAGTTGATAGATTTCTGGCATTATTTCCAAAAGAAGTAGCCCCATCTTCAGAGGCCACAGAGAAAATCACAATTGCTTCCTTGTTCAAGGAAGAAGAAGAATAGAAAGAATCTAAATCCCAGATTTTCCTTATTTATGAACCACTGGAAAGTAGGTTCAATAAGTATCCTGCACCTGATATAGAAGGAAAAGGCAAGCTTCCAGAATCTCATACCTTTTTCCCTAAGTCACATCGTGAGTGGAATATTGATAATCTGAGTGTTGGTTAGATTAGGCAGTTGCTTGATATGATGTTTACTGAATATAAACTCATGTGCCTCAGAGGTAAAAGTGAAATAGAAGCATGAAAAACCATTATTTAGTGTTTTACAGGAACACTACTCAGGTGGTGGGAAACATAATCATCTCCAACATTATTGGCAAAAATGGAAGCTGAAGTTCTCAAAGATGAAGCAGGAGATGTGATTCATAATTTAGATGGCACAACAACAAGCAACTTGGTTGGTGCTCTAACCTCCATGATATTACAACACTGGTGTGGCTATGAAACAGAGATTGCAGACAAACATGAAGTCATTTTGATGAATCTCAAATGCCACAAAATGTCACAGTTTGAATACTTTCACCGTGACTGGATGCAAAGAATTTATGAGGTGAAAGATTCAAAGAATTTATTATGGAAATAGGTATATTTTGCTGCCCTTCCATCCATATTTGTTGACTACATCAGGTTGCAAGAAATATTCCTGTTACCTTTTGAATCATACACTTGGGGAGAGATTTATTCTCTCATAACCAAGACATTAGTGAGTTTGTGCACAAGATATAAGGCAAATAAATCCTTAGAAAAACTTTCCAAGCTTCCAGATAGAAAATCCATTTGTAGCGAATATGGATTAACTATTGATGATCCTTTGGTCAGAAAAAGGAAATCTAAGAAAAGGGCCAAAAAGGAGTATAAACAGACTGCCAAATTCCATAAGCATCCAAGAAATCCCTCTCATAGGCCTAGAGGTCCTCCTACAGCTAGGAAAGGATATTACAGGTATTGTTAGTGCCTAAATTTATCTCAGGCTGAGAAAGGTAGGATCTAGGATAACATCAAACCACGCTTAACTTGGTAGCTAGCCCTACTAGGTTGGGAGAGGGCTCTCTCCTTGTAAATCTAAGCAAAATATGATCAAGAGGCTTGATATGATTGATGTGAATACTGATCTTAGGCTAGGTATGTGTTCAGAAGATTTTGATTGAATTTGATGATGTTTTGTTGGCTCAAACTGCTGAAATGAGTATACAATAAAGCTCCAAGCTTTCCCAAAAGTCCAACCTTCTGCCAAAATCCAACCCCTACACTATGAAATTCATAAAATGTATACATTTTCTCATCCTTGTACTAAGGGAATTTAGCTCAACCATTTTCTTCAAAATATAATCAGTCACATTAAACTTGGGCCAAATTGCTGAAAATAGGTGTTGAAGATGAACTCGTATCTCCTAAACAATAGCACCAGTTGTAAATCTGAAAGAGGTTTTTATAGATAAGGTCATTTTTGAGAAAAACCTCTCTCAAATATGGGAAAGTCGTTTCCAGTTGGTTGCAATATGTTCCACAAAATCATCTCTAAAATAGAAAATCATTAAAAAGTTAAATCTGTGAAAATGAGTTGTAAAGATCTAGTCACACATCCCAATTCGTGACACCTGTGAATAAAATGAAAGATTTTTTTGTTATATGGCTAGTGTTTAACAAAAACTCCTTTGGTTTTGAAAAATTACTTTCTATCTGTTGTAAAATGGCCCCGCACTAAAATGACTAAAACAATAAAAAATATGAAAAAATTGCTTTATTTTAATGTAGGCTCCAAATATCACTGTATATCTCCCACATAGTAGCACTTGTGCATAAACTAAAGGAGGTTTTTGTTATTTGGTATGTGATGAACAAAAACCTCTTTCAATTTTGAAAAATTCCTTACCATTATTTCAGAAACTGATTTTGTACTAAACTTGTCATTGTGTGCAGCAACTAACCTTAAAACATGCATAACCAAGAATCACTCATTCATTTTGATCATATCTTCTAATCCGGGAACTGGTTACTAGAGTGTGATATACCATTGGAAATATTTTTCTGAGGTTCTTCTGATGGAAACACTTGTGACATGTTTTGTGCTAAATATCATGTGCAAAACATCTAACAAAACCAGACATAGTAAGAGCTCATGTTGATCCCTGGTGATAGGCTGCGAAGATTGGAACTAACATCGGCTCCATTGGGGATGGCAGCTCCTTGGAGGTGTCAAGAACACCATAGACCAAGTGCCTCATCCATTGGGCAATGTGGTCAAACAACTGCAAAACCAAAACAACTCATACCAATCCAAAAACATATACATACTGCAACATGTACATAAACAAATACTGAAAACTGAGATGCTGCCTCAGGCAGCTTATTTATGTACAAATCTAACCCACTTTGCTGTAAAATTGATAGATCAAGTAACACTGTAATGCCAGATCAACCAATCAAGTAACTGTGACAAGGATGCTGCTTGAAAGTGCTTCAACCAGGACACAAATGTAAATGATGACATCGATACATGCACATAATGAGTCTGGTTATGTAAAAGACAATTTGATCTATCATTCAAATTGAAAAAAAATTCCATGTATGTTGCAATAGGATCGAAAAAATCAGACTCTGTTTGCTACCCCAACTCCTCAATACATGCTTCCAGCTGCAAACTGTCAATGCAAATATCCATGGGCAGCTCTATTGTTTCTTGTTTTGAAGGAGGGAGAGTTTCCAAGAACTTTTTGGGATCTCAGAATTCATATGATTGGATCTGATCATTTAAATACTGAATCTCCTTCTCAAATTTTTCAATAACTAACTCAAAGTAACCAGTTTTAACTTTAGGATGAAACTTTAGAGATCTCAAAAATTGAAGCACGACAATGAAAAACACTTCATCAATTTCAATATCCACTAACTGATCTCTAACTTCTTTTAAAACTTCACAAAACAAAGGGTTTGCCACATACCCTACCATTTTATTTTAGTGCATGAATGGATCAGTGAGCACTGGAATCTCTGGATTGAGTTGGAGTCACCAGGTGAATGTTTCAACCTTATATGTGTCTGACTGTTGTCCACCATCAGCAATCAGATCTGCAACTTGAATGATCTTTCTCAGAGAAGATCTGTCACCTCTTTCCCAGTTTAATGTACTGGGGCAATTTGCAAGTCAGATGTTCCGTTTATAAGACTAGACTGGAGATTGACTAAAGCAACTTTTATCTACTTATGCACTTGCAAAGAAATGTGTAGTTCGAAGGCTACCTGGCATAACTTCAGGCTCCATTTGTAGTTTATAAAAAAAAGAACACTAACAAACAAATAAACTTTTCTTCCCCAGTGGATTCGCCAGTATGTTAGTGCCTAAATCTACCTCAGGCTGAGAAAGGTAGGATCTAGGGTAACATCAAACCGTGCTTAACCTGGTAGCTATCCCTACTAGGTTGGGAGAGGGCTCTCTCCTTGTCAATCTCAGCAAAATATGATCAATGAGGCTTGAGATGACTGATGCGAATACTGATCTTAGGCTAGGTATGTGTTCAAAATATTTTGATTGAATTTGATGATGTTTTGTTGGCTCAAATGTGAAGGGCAGATTTGGGTCCGGGGACTGAGGCTTAGTTTTGCAGAGATCTTTATGGGGTGAGGTAGGCAAATGGTTTGGTACTTCAAATTGAGTGAGATGGAGAGCTTTTAGACTAGTGAGGAGTTGAAGAGGGCATGAAAGTCTCAGGGATCCTCTTCAAGTAGCTGAAAACATAAATAACTAAACAAAACCCTAGATAGAGCACTGCAAATCAATGAATTCTACCTTTATCCTTGTTTCATTTAGTTAAGATGAACAGAGAGAGATAATGGGAGACATAATACACATGTAAACTTGCAATTACAAAAGGAAACACAATACCAAATCAAGTTGCCACAAGAATCCCATAAAGTACTGCAAACCCTGGTCTATTCCTTTGCCAAACTGCTGAAATGAGTATACAATAAAGCTCCAAGCTTTCCCAAAAGTCCAACCTTCTGCCAAAATCCAACCCCTACACTATGAAATTCATAAAATATATACATTTTCTTATCCTTGTACTAAGGGAATTGAGCTCAACCATTTTCTTCAAAATAGAATCAGTTACATTAAACTTGGGCCAAATTTATGAAAATAGGTGTTGAAGATGAACTGGTATCTCCTAAACCATAGCACTTGTTGCAAAACTAAAAGAGGTTTTTGTAGATAAGGTCATGCTGGAGAAAAACATCTCTCAAATTTTGGAAATTCATTTCCAGTTGCTCGCAGTTTGTTCCACAAAATTATCTCTAAAACAGAAAATCATTAAAAATTTAAATTTGTGAAAATGAGCTGTAAAGATCTAGTCAGATATCCCGATTCGTGACACCTGTGAATAAACTGAAAGAGGTTTTTCTTATATGGCTAGTGGGTAACAACAACCTCCTTGGGTTTTGCGAAATTACGTTCCATCTATTGTAAAATGGCCCCGCACTAAAATGACTAAAACAGTAAAAAATATGAAATATTTGCTTTGTTTTAATGTAGGCTTTAAATATCACTGTATATCTCCCACATAGTAGCACCTGTGCATAAACTGAAGGAGGTTTTTGTTATTTGGTATGTGATGAACAAAAAATTTATTCACTTTTGAAAAATTCCTTACTATTATTTTAAAAACTGATTTTGTACTAAACTTGTCATTGTGTGCAGCAACTGACCTCAAAACATGCATAACCAAGAATCACTCATTCATTTTGATCATATCTTCTAATCCGGGAACCGGTTACAGGAGTGTGATATACTGTTGGAAATATTTTTCTGAGCTTCTTCTGATGGACACACTTGTGACATGTATTGTGCTGAACATCATGTGCAAAACATCTAACAAAACCCGACATAGTAGGAGCTCATGTTGGTCCTTGATGACAAGCTGCGAAGACTAGAACTAACAGGTATGTCCTGCGGACACATTACTACAATCCCTCTGATATTCATATTCATACATCTATGCAAGAAACATGGAACAAGCTTACCTGCTGGTTACATGGTAAAATTGGACATACTTCCACCAAATGTCCAGAAGGAGAAGAATCAAAGAAGAACAGAGGCAAAAAATCCCAAGCTCTATTCCAAAGAGGGAAAACTATCAAAACAGAGGGAGAAATCCAATGTATGAAGTGTGGTTCCCACACTCATAGATCAGAACGCTGCCCTAATGTAGTAATTAAAGAGCAAATTCAACAGCAAGAGCTAGACGAGTCATCTCTCGACTCTTATAGTACTTATTTTGAAGAAGAATTGCAAGCCTACATGCAACCTTGTTGATGTTCAGAATCAGCCAATTGTGATTGTCATACTGACTCTGAAAATTGTGCCTCTCATATGTATACTAATTTCGATTCAGAATCTTATAGTGATTCCAGTATTGAAGAGTACTATCCTCCTCCACTGAAAGAAAAAGTGTTGATGGCTGCAACAGAAGAAGAAGAGATCAAAATTCTCTCCCAAATCTGTGCAATGGAAGAAGGAGAAATGAATAACAGGCTTATAGAAGCATTCATGGAACAACTTCGTTCCAACTCTTCAAAAAATCCAGCTAAAAAACCATTATTTGTTGATGCATCATTTGAATGGAACACCAGATCTTTTCAGCGACATCAAGAGCCAACTGCTGGTAAAGTTTGTTCACTCACCCTGGGAGAGGTAAGTAGAGAAATTCGTAATATCAAATCAGAAATCTCTACTCTAAAATCTCAGATAGCTGAAATACAAAAGGGAAAGCAAGCTATAGAAGAAACTTCTCATCCATGGGATACAAAATAATATTCCAAGGATACTAATATTGAAATCATCGAAGGAAGAAAAGATCTTGTCTTTGGATTTCAAGAAATGAGAATTCTTGCCATTACATATCAACAACATCATGTTAAAGTAAATATCTACATACAAGGAGAAATGTTTGCATTAACGACACTCCTTGACTTTGGTGCTGATGTAAATATTTTAAACAAGAAAGTCATCCCAGCCAAGTACTAGATTTTTGCAAAAAGAAAAGTTGTTGGACTTGGAAACAAGACTCTCAATTATGAGGTTCCAAAAGCTTCTATTTGCTTTGATAATCACTGTATAAATCTAACATTTGCAGTTGTAGAAATCCCAGTCGATTGTATTCTAGGAAATATCTTCCTAGTAGTAGTTGAGCCTCATGGATTAACCATATTAAAAGAAAACAAAGCTACTTATTTCATTTCAGTTCCTACATAAAAAGGAACAACAAGAAGGATTGAGATGCCTTATATCTCAAATCCCAGAATTTCTACTATGATCCAGACTGTCCAAGAATTGGACAAAGCTGAAGCAAAATTGATAGATCTAAAAGATTTGAAATCAACATTAAAGGTAGAAGAACTGCTGAAGGTTCCTTAGGTCAAAAGAAAGATTGAGGAAATAAAGAAATAGATAGAAGAACAGTGTTGCTCAGAAGAGCCGAATTCCTTCTGGCACAGAAAACAACACACAGTCTAATTACCCTACAAAGAAGGATATACAGGCAAGCCCTGTAAAAGTCGAGCTATTCCTATGAATAAGGAATATAGGGATTTGTGTGAGAAAGAGATCAAATAGTTATTGGATCGAAAACAGATCAGAGAATCTGACAGTCCATGGAATTGTTATGGATTCTATGTCAATAAAATGGTAGAACAAATTAGAGGAATTCCATGATTAGTGATAAATTTTAAGCCTCTTAATTCTTTCCTTGCAGATGACACCTATCCTATCCCCCACAAAGGAGATTTAATGGGAAGGATAGCAGGAGAAAAAATATTCTCCAAGTTTGATTTGAAAGCTAAATTTGGGCAGCTAGCCATCTCTGAAGAAGATAAATTCAAAACTGCTTTCAGTATTCCTGCAGGCCACTACAAGTGGAATGTTATGCCTTTTGGGCCTAAGAATGCTCTGTCTAAATTTCAGAAGGTAATGGACAAAATCTTTAAGTGTTATTTTCATTGGCTTATCGTTTATAATGATGATATTCTAATTTTCTCTAAGAATGTCCAAGACCATTTCAAGCACATTCATACATTTGTACAATTGGTGAAAAGGAATGGTTTAGTCCTGAGAAAAAAGAAAATAGAAGTTTTTATCAGATTTCTTGGCCATAATATCTTTAATGGTCAAATTACTCTGCAAAAACATGCACTTTAATTTTCTGATAAGTTCCTAGATGTCATCACCAACAAAACTCAACTTCAAAGGTTTTTGGGATGCTTAAATTATGTCAATAGCTTCTACCAAGACTATGCGCAAGACAGAAGTCTACTAAATCAAAGACTCAAAAAAAAAATCCACCCCAGTGGTCAGAAGCACATACCAATGCTATCCAAAAGATCAAAGCAAAGGTAAAAACACCTCCAATTTTATATGTATCTGATGAAATTTCATTTAAAATTGTAGAGACAGATGCCAAAAATCTACGATGGGGAGGCATCCTCAAACAAAGGAAGGACGAAACTGAACAAATTGTCCAGTTTGCATCAGGCACCTGGAATCCTACTGAACAAAAATATTCCACAATTGAGAAAGAGGTAAAAGCTGTGTGGAATTGTATCAGTAAATTTGATATCCATTTGGTAAATAAGAAGTTTCTTCTCAGAACAGATGCCTCGACTTTAAGCAAAGTCGTATCTAAAGATATCAAGAAACCAGGAGAAGCTAAATTTGCTAGATGGCAAGCTCTCTTTGCCAATTTTGACTTTGAGGTTGAGCATAATAAAGGCACAAAAAATTGTTTACTAGACTTTCTCAACAGAGAATTCATCTAGCAACAAGAACATTTGCTAATTATTATTACAGTATGGGACCAAAGCCAGAAATAGGAAGTTCTGAGAACAATAACAGATAACCAAGACTAGGAAGCATACAGAGATAATTGGAAGCCAACCTGGCAGTTAAGAAATACCAAAGTATTAGATGCAAATTTGCAAGCTCATACAAATATTTTGCATCTTGTACCAGAATGGAAAGTATGCCCAAAAGGAAGCAAATGGATACACGACATGATCTACACAAAAGCCAACACTGATGCATTATATGTAGAAGATGCCCTCAAAAGAGATTTTCATGAAATCACATGTATCTGGTCACATGGAGGAATTCGCCGTGGGATCTATGAAAAGTATTTCTGTATAAGCCATACTAGAAATCTTGCATGGCCCATGCAGATACAAACTACAACATTATGGCCAGGAGGTGATCCAAAATTAATTTTTCCTGATACAGTATATGATTTTCATAGTTATAAGCAATTAGTATGCTAAAAAGTAAGTGTCATTTCAATGTTTGGAAATTAGGATATATAAATGTGAGATATATACTCTACATCTTTGGGTTATCTCATTTTCAAATCTGAATTTTTTTAGGCTAAATGTTAATTGTTTGACCTTTGAACTTTGAGTAAATTCCTGAATGGAATTCGTAAATACTCGAATGAATGGACTTCATAAGGTAGTGGTACCAGAAATTGTGTTATTTCAAAGATTTAACTTCCATATTTTCACAAAATACAATGTCCTCAATAAATACTTATACGTATAGATACTTATGTTTAGGATTATATATGTGTTGGAGCGGTTCCTTTATGTTTTACTATAATCTCTATGTTGACAAGCTTTAGCTGACTTTTTTCATCAATTGTTCATAGAATATGCAAAATATTTCATAGTCAAAATGTGGAAAGAATTACATTTCTCCTAATTTATTTTTTTATTGTTCATGACAAGATAATCATGTTGCATGAATGAGGTATCCTATAGTCTGTTTCAATTTGTGGATATTTTTTTCCTCCCATTTTTTTAGAAGGATGTAGATTTGATTTTCATGTTGATGGTTTTTCAGTGTATCTTATCTAGCCCCAAATGCTGGTAATGGAGCGGATATTGAGAAGTAGTCGTGGAAACAGACTACCAGAGGTTAATGTTATAATACCACTTCCACCCGATATAATTTTTTTTTTAATGGTAAATGAAATAAAGATGAGTTATTTAACGACAGGGTTGAAAGGGAAACCTCATGCCCTAGTTCTAAGTAATTTATTTGGGTTTCTTAGCTCAAAGTCATATGTTTTTGAGCTTTACCAGATCAATTATTTCACTAATCCAATATGCATGGATTGTATTTCTTACCTGGTGTTAGTTACTTGACATGGTTGATATAACATTCAGTTCTAGGCCACTTTTATTTTAAGTCAGAGATTTTATTGATTAAAAGGATGTTCATATTTTGATTGGTTTACTTGGAGCTTGAATTAAAAAAAAAAATTCTAAATTCCACATGGATGTTATTTTTTCAGGGTGAGCTCTTTGCACTAGTAAGGTCAAATGAGTCCTAGAACATATGTATACAACAAGAACATCTTTGGCCTTTGTTGTGTATATGTTATTCTTTATATCATTGATGGATGGTTATTGATTATGTAAAATAGAGGATGGGAAGATGTTGCCAATTCTCTTGACAAAAAAATAAAATGAAGTGGTAGAATTTTGTTTTAAAGGGTGAGCCAGAAATCAATACTTGAAAGGTAGAACTTGAGAATGGAAAGCTATTTGATCTAGATTGAGAGACACAATAGACCCTGGAAAAAAACTGATGGTATTGACGAGTCTTCCCCGAAGATAAGCCCTAATTGTTAGACCACTACCCAAATTTCAGTTATATGTAATGGAAATAGTGACTCTAGTTTTATTTGTATGAATAATGAATTTGGCCATTATCCTATTCATTTCCTATGAATGATTTTGATTTTCAAACTCCAACTAGTTTGTTGTTAAATTAAGTAAAGCTTTGATGACAAAAATATAGTTTTCAAATCTATTTTCTAAATCTATTTTCTTGAGAAAATTTGTCTTTTTACTTTAGGTACTATAGATTGCTACTGTGTGACATATGCTATGATATAATTGCCTCGATAAATAGACAGAAATGTTGTACAACATAGTCTTCTTCAAATTTAAAGAAACAATATTTCCAAATACAAAGTTTATTAATTAAGAACATCTTTTAGACTTCTTTGCTAAGTTATGATTATATTTCGGTAGGGGATTTTGTGTACATTGATATTGTGTTATCTCTTTGGTTTTTGTCAGGTAACAATGGTTAATAAGGAATGTGTTCTTGAGCAGCAGGCACACATATTATTCTACTATCAACATGAAACTCCATGGTTTTTAGGCATGGAAACAAATCACAGATGTTAGTGGAATATCCAAAGTCTGTGTTGGATCAATTTAATACTAGTGATGATTTTTATTCCTTGTCAGATAAAGAATGTCATGAGTCAAATTCAAATAAATAGAAGCAGCTCAAGAATGAAGGTGAAGGTATTGCTTTCTGTCCAAGTCAATTTCTTTTATTCTTGGTTGCTTTCATGTTTTGAGTGTGGACTTGTGAAATTCCAAATTGCATGTTGGTTTATGTAAAGGGGATATATATATATATATATTTTTTTTTCTTTTTTATCATATGGTGTTCATGGTTTCCGGAGATCCGTGTTACATTTACACAGAAGTTTAGATATCATTCAGATATCTAAACACCAAACAACAACAACATTGAGATTTTTCTTTCACTCAACCTATAACATATTGCATCTGTCTTCATCAATGTTCTTCTTCCATATGTTATCAACTTATGACATTTCCTTTGCAATATTTGGTGCATTTTCTAGTTATAGGTCATTTATAGATTATAAATGTCTTCAGGCTTTCACTTTTAATTAAGTATTCAACTGAACATATTGATTCTCTTATACATAATTATTTTTCCCTCCACCCATTTTTCATAACTTCCATAACGATTAGGTAGGGACTTGTAGCTTCGATGTTGCTTTGCTTGTTTAGTAAAATATTGTCGAGACTTTACTTTATTGAAAGTTGTAGAATTTACAATTTATGAAGTTTCAAGGTCTAATTTTAAAAGTCTAATTTTTTAAAGGGTGCTAGCTCAATGGAAGAGCACCAGCGTTACAAGCAAGAGGTTGGTGTTTCGATTCCATCATGCCCTGACATGATCCATTTGAAATGAGCTTTTGACCATCACCAATGAGCTTTGGTGACATTTTTCAACCGTCACCAAAATATGAAATAGTGACGGTCAACGAACGCCACCATATATATGCATCAATAGTGACGGACCTCAAAGGTCTGTAACCATAAATCATTGTTGTTGATATCAAACGGTAACGGTCGATGCCTGTCATTATAGTCATTATTCGTGACGGACCTTGAATGTCACCACAACACCTATACTTATGGCAATGCAGCTTTTGGTAAGGGTCAACGAACGTCACCATATATATGCACCAATAGTGACGGCCATAAAATATCCTTCATAATAAATCGTTGTTGTTCATATGAAATGGTGACAGTCACTATCTGTCATTATAATCAATATTCGTGATGGACCTTTAATGTCACCATAACACCTATACTTTTGGTGATGCCACCTTTGGTGACATTCAATTTTTTGTGATGGAGGCTATGGTCCATCACCATTGCTCATATGAAAAGGTGACGGTTGCTATCTGTCATTATAAATCATTATTGGTGACGGACTTTGAATGTCACTACAACACCTATACTTTTGGCAACGCCACCTTTGGTGACATTCAATTTTTGGTGACGGAGGCTATGGTCCATCATCATTGCTCATATGAAATGGTGACGGTCACTATCCATCATTACAAATAATTATTGATGATGGACTTTGAATGTCACTACAACACCTATACTTTTGGTGACGCCACTTTTGGTGACGTTCAGTTTTTGGTGACGAAGGCTCTTTTGATGGTCACCAATGAGCTTATGATGACATTTTTCGCCCCTCACCAATGTCCTTTTTTCTTGTAGTGAAAGCTTATTAACAAGAAAAATGATGATATAGTTGCGCTGGAAAAGCAACTCAAGGTTCTCCTTTTGCATCATCCTCAGACAACTGAAGTGTTGGAAACACAGAAGGAGGAAGAGCTTATGGACTTGGTCCTAAATCTGAATGAACAGTTAAAAGAAACAGAGAAATAACTGGATAATTGGATATAGTCTAAAGAGAGTGATTTGGCTACCACTCCTTAGACTGTAATTCCTACAGTTTCTACAACAGTACCCTCCACATTGGTTGCTTCATTAGCACCAACAGTTCCACTAGCTATTGCTTTGCTAGTTGCAGGTACATCGACAAGCACAGGGACATCAACAGAAAAGGCAGCTGAATTGGTAAAAGCCATGGAGGAGATGACCATCCAGGCTACTGAGCTCAAGAAACTTAGAGAACAAGTGTCAAGTTTGGAAATAGATTGCAAATTTGCACAGATTCAACAGAAGGAAGAAGCTCAGAAGAATCAGAGAATGGGAGAAAGAATTGAAGTCCTTGAAAAGGAATTCACATTGCAACAACCATTTGGAGACATGAAAGAGATTCTTTGGACCAACATCATTGATTCCATCAATGATGTTTTGCCTTCTATTCAAGTTATTTTTGAACAAATAGAACTAGTGAAATTGGCTACAAAAGCAATCCACAAAACCAGGGAAGAGTTGGGAGAGAAGCCTGAAGAAGCCAACCAATTGATAGCATTCCTGAATAGTAGAAATAGGTATTAGCTTGATGAACTGGAAATAGAAGATAGAACAACAACAATCATAGAAATAAAGAAGGTTCTCACTAAGAGAAACCTTATTCTCAACCTTGAGAAAACATGCCAGAATATCCAAGCAGACATTGACATGTTTATGACAAAATATGGTATTTTAAGAGAAAAAGGACTCCCTAGTCCCATGGTAAAACTGATGACCCAAGATGATATTGAAAGATTACATAAGCTGGCCAGAAGCCAAGCTAGTACTTCAGGGGTAAAATCTTTGCCCACTGGAAATGTATTATATGATAGTCTTGAAAATCTGTTTTTCATAGAGCATGAGGTAAAACACTTGTTTACCAGCAGGCCAAATTTTGCTAAGTATACAGAATATAAAGAAATATATAGAAAGATGATAAGGATGAAATTACCTGAAAGTGAATGGTGGACAAATCTGACTAATTTACTATGAAGTTATTGCAGTAAATCTATATGGTAAAACATTGCTGCTAGGTGAAACAGGTAAGGCAGAGCCAAAGCAGAACAAGTAAAGAGTATCAGTAGGTAGAAGACAAAAAGTGAATCTAGCACATAAGTATCCAGCAACTGAAAGAGCCTAATCCGAATTACAACAACTAGCACAGTGACAATAAAAGGGACAACAAGCAGACAGTTCTCCATCTGTCTCTATCTTCATGCTGAAGATATTTTCGTTTCCTAGAATAATTCTCATATTGTTATGAGATATTTTTGTAACATTTTTTTTATAAATACTTCACAAATTGAAGTAATTAGGGTGGATTAAAATACATTTCTGTAGACATTTTATATTGAGACAAGGAGCTTTTGTATTCAAGACTGGACTGGTTTTGTTGGATATGAAATAAAGTTGAGGACATTTCATTGGATTCTTGTGCACAATTGGAACAAATAAGTATTATCTCTTCGTGTTTAAATATTGTTTTCTCTTCATGTTATGAATATTCATATGTGTCTCTTATAAAATCTGTAAAGTAAACAAGGAATGATATCTCAGAATTAGCTTAAATGCTCTCTGTTTTAACTGTTTACTTTCTATATGTTTTCTACTAAACTATCTTGGTCTAGGAATTCTTAATTGCTCCCTTAATTCTGTAGTTTGCCCCCACTTTGGTCCATAGTAAAGGATTCTTCATTTCCCTTTGCCACTGATCAACCTTCCTTTCTTGATCTTAATTCCAGTTAACGATTCTTCATTGCCCTTTGCCCTGGTTAGGACTACTTCATCCATTTAAACCTACAGATTTTCTTTTTGTTGTGCTAGCCTGCCCTGTGGACTCTTACCTTAGTGACCGATTAGATCTAGTTAAGCCACTCTTGATTGACTCCATAGCCGAATTGCCTGAATACTTGATCTACCCTTCTGTTTTCTTAATTCCACCACCCAATCAAAATGAAAACATCATGAGCACTAATAACTAGCCTGAAATCTACCCAAAACAAAGTTAAATTATAAAGAGAGAGCCCTCTCTAGACTTAGGTTGGCCAGAACCCGAGTCTAAAAGATTAGGTTTATGGTTAGCTCAGACTGTTCCTTCTTTGATAACTTCTAGGGAAAAAATCTGAGTGATAACATACTCTTCTACTCAAAGATCTCCTTTTGAGACTTGTTTTGGTTTTATACCAAAGTCTTCCTTGGATTTTGTCTTTGGTAAAGACATAGCAGTTGATGGACACAATGATGTGGAAAAAGCAACCAAGTTCATTAAAAAAATCCAAGAAATTCACCAGGCGGTATAGGAACAACTGGAAAGAAGTCAAGCCAAGTACGACAAGACATGACAAGCATCGAGTTGAGCATAATTTTCAAGTTGGTGATCAAGTCTGGCTGTACATCAACAAAGACAGAATGCAGGGTGAAGGTAAGAAGCTAAAACCAATAAGGTATGGACCTTTCAAGATACTTGATAAAATTGGTGAAAATTCTTTTTGCCTTGATTTGCCAGCTTATACATAGATCTATTCAGTCGTTAATGCAGAAAACTGGAGATTGTATGAACCTTCATTGATTGAGGATCTTGAAGAGCAAAGTCAGTTGCCTTCTATTGAGGATTTGTTTCCTGAATATCTTAATGAGTTATAGGAGGACACAGTTTTGGACAGGAAGGTAAGAACTACAAGTCAAGGGGATGTTGAGTACCTGAGAGTGAGACTCAAAGGTTCAATTCCAAGCAAAGCATGATGGATAGAAATTGGATAGGTGAAGGAGCAGTATCCTCACTTGATCAATGCCTAAAACCAACTTTTGGTGGTCCAAAAGCCTTTTAGTGGGAAGGCGTGATCCAAAATGGATCTTAAACCCTCTAAAAATGTAAGTCTTCATATATATTAAACTATCAGAAAACACTATCGCAAAAGAAAAACACTAAGAATGGCGGAAAATAGAGCTAAGTGGAGGTTGAAGAAACATTGCACAAGAGCCGTCGGATTGGACAGATCAACGACCCAGATTAAATCAAGATATCGCATCGGGAGAGGCCAACACAGTATATCGGAGGCAACCTTAAGGGAAATGCGACCGTGATCCGTGACACAATGTGGACCGTTGATCCAGCGTGTAGATCAATGACGAAGATTACAATATCACATCACGGATTTCCAAAGGGAGGACTTACCGCAGGCCCAAAGACTTAAAGATATGCAATTGCGACTTATCGCATCGCAACAATGAAAAGGGGTGATGTCGATAAGCCGCAGGTAATGCGATTACGATTGCGATGGGCCGATAGCAGCAATTGGCGATCAACGAGTGGACTAGTGGAACAACACAGAGACCCGTGACCTTGCGATATGCGATACGCCGATATCAGCGATCAGCGATCGGTGGAGAAATGGGATCGAAACAAAATACAAATGGATTGTGACCCGTAGTTGATGCGACTTGTGATTGTGATAAAACACGAACCCAAGAGGATTATAGGGCGGACTTGATATCTTTTGAAGTCCAGCTTGGTTGGATTTTCCACTATTTTAGAGTATTTCCTATGTATTTCTCTGAGTAAATAGAGAAGTGATTCCCAGGGATTTCACCTGTGCCAAGTATTCCTTTCGGTTGTAAAACAGGTAGAACAGACAACATCGATAGGCTTAAAAGCCATTCAGTGGCAGCATGACGAGGTCAGAGACAGAAGGGAGACAAAGAGTCAGAGAAAACGCATAGCTGTGAACAGTTGATCAGAGGCACTAAGAGGGAGAATCTGTGCACTCTTTAGACTCAAGGTTTTTGAGTGAAATCCCTGTGTAATATCATTTTTTGTTGTGTTATGGCTCTGATTGAGCTCACACATGCAAAATATGTTCTTGAAGACATAATATAGAGGTCGACACTGAATGTTGGACTAGGAGACGTAGCCAGGAAGTCTTTCGGTGGAGGAGGATAGTTCTCTTCAATACTGGAATCAATATAAGATTTTGAATCAGAATTAGTATACATATGACAGGTGCAATTTTTTGAGTCAGTATGACAATCACAATTCGCTGATTCTAAACATGAACAAGGTTGCATGTAGGCTTGCAATTATTCTTTAGAAGAAGTACTATAAGAGTCAAGAGATGACTCGTCTAGTTGTTGTTGCTGAATTTGGTCTTTAATTACTACATTAGGGCAGCGTTCTGATCTATGAGTGCGGGAACCACACTTCATACACTGGATTTGTCCCTCTGTTTTGACAGTCTTACCTCTTTGGAATAGAGCTTGGGATTTTTTGCCTCTGTTCTTCTTTGATTCTTCTCCTTCTGGAAATTTGGTGGAAGTATGTCCAGTTTTACCACATAACCAACAGGTAAGCTTGTTCCATTTTTCTTGCTTAGATGTATGAAGATGAATATTAGAGGGCTTGTAGTAATGTGTCCGCAGGACATACCTATAATATCCTTTCCTTGCTATAGGAGGACCTCTAGGCCTATGAGAGGGCTTTCTTGGATGCTTATGGAATTTGGCAGTCTATTTATACCCTTTTTGGCCCTTTTCTTAGCTTTCCTTTTTCTAACCAAAGGATCATCAATATTTAATCCATATTTTCTGCAAATGGATTTTCTATCTAGAAGCTTGGAAAGCTTTTCTAAGGATTTATTTACCTTAGAGCTTGTGCACAGAGTCACTAATGTCTTGGTTATGAGAGAATAAATCTCTCCCCAAGTGTACGATTCAAAAGGTAACTGGAATATTTCTTGCAACCTGATGTAGTCAACAAATATGGATGGAAGGGCAGCAAGATATACCTGTTTCCATAATAAAATTCTTTGAATCTTTCACCTCATAAATTCTTTACATTCAGTCACGGTGAAAGTTGTTGGGTGTGGAGCTTGATTATCTTCTATATTCAAAAGTACTGCCACATTGGACCCCAGTTCAAAATGGGGCGGCAACGCCACCCGTAAAATATTCGCTACAGGGGGGGTCCAGGGGGGG
>APFE031150266.1:84722-97981 GCA_000404065.3 Pinus taeda | reverse complement strand
TGGCTTGTGGAGTATTCTCCTTCCTTAAGGAGTGAATGTATGGTGTTGTCCTACCTTAAGGGTTTGATCAATAAAGAATCATTTCATATTATTTCTAGGTTTATTTGCATAATGTTATATGTTCTTATCAGATCTATAATATTTCCGGGTTAGATCTACAACACATTGAACTAGGTTTCCCATCGATCAGTGAGGGGGAAATTTTTTTATGGTCATGCTCAGTCAGGTTTACCTCTTGTTCTCAGTTCAACAATATCGATAGAATTTACCTTACAATTCTCTAGAAGCTCAATTAGCATGTTTTGAACTGCAGGTCCTCAACAGTACTTTATCGCATAGATTCATTCTGAAACAGGTAATTTATATTATTATTTGTTGTTTGACTCCAACTCCATTTTTATTTGAAAATATTTTCATCATTGCTAGGAACTAGTTAATTTCTCCATCCCTTGGTTACAGTTGAGTTCTTTAATTCCAGGTATTGGATTGGGAATCTCAAGCTTAGGCTAAGCCATTAATTGCAATTTCTCACTGGAGTTTCTTCGTTTTTGTTTCCAGGTTTTTTTCTTAAACCTAATCCTCTGGTCAGAGTTACTTCAAAACCTCACTCTTCTCCCTCATTATCAAGGTAGTTTACGGGGAAGGACTAGATAAGTTTTTCCGTGGAGATAGGGATTACTAGGCCCTCACCCAATGGGGTTAGATACAAAATTCCTTTTCTTTTTTCTTTTTTGTAATATGGTAATATTGTCTTAATTATCATGCACAACCATGGGGTTGATTGTAGTTTCTTTTGAAACAAGTCTAAACAAAATGAAACCAAACATTTGTTTAAGCTATGCAAAATTGTTATCGTTTCTCCTTCTAATTTTATGTATGCAACTGTAATTTAAAACAAGGCCTTTTACCTTGGATGGGATTCATCAATGTTGTTTATTCTCATAGTTTCCTGTCTTGAATATAAGTCATTGTACAGTAAGGTTTTGGCCCAGAATCAATACTTGTGGGTTTATTATAATTTTGTCCTCGTATATGTTTTAGCAATGTTAGTTTCCAGTATTGTCTTTGTCTCCACATGAGTGGTGTGCGCAAATGTATTTAATTTGTTTTTTGTATACAATCATTACCTGCAAGTACATGTATATTATTTTGTTTCATATATATTTAATCATTACTAGGTCTAGAGCTCTATTTGGCCCCTTGTATCTATGCTAATGAAGATGGCACAGTGCTTTTAATTACTACATGCGTTTTTTTATTTTTCCCTTTCCTCGGTGGCTAAAAGTTATTGATGTCTAACCAAGAACACATCCTGGGTATTTCAAGACTAGTCTCTCGACCCTTATGGTATTTAGTTAGGTTACTTAGAATCTGGACTGCCTAGGTAGAGCTCTGGATCGTCACCTCCTGCTAACCAAGTTCCCCTTGAATCTTTGTTATGAATCTTTTGTGAAGGCTAAGACATATAATGGTTCTCTGTTTATTACTCAAAATTTTTAATGAACATAACCACATTACATACATCACATAGGAATTATTTCATGCACATGATCATGATACACATGAATTATTCTTTCCACAAGCCTTTATCAGCATTGGCTATAAAGAAATACCAACTATTAATTGCTACACAACTTGTAATCCAAGAATAAAATTAAATCGAAAGTAACACTATTGCACAAATTTCACTATTAATATATACAAAACTCCTAAGACACTTATTTGTGCCTGTCTTAACTGGTTGTTTAGAACCTAAGAAGACCAAGCTACCTAACCACGAGTCTAGAAACAATGTATAAAGTCTCCCTCGAGCTTCCTTGCTCCAGAAAGTTACAGTATTCAACTACTGCGTTAATCCACTTTGAACCTCAACCTTTACTAGTCCAACTCAGAATTACCCTTTCTCAAGGTTTCTTGTTCAAGGCTTCCACTAACTTGGTGTCCAGGTTAAAAACACCTCAAACCTAGCAGAACTATGCGCCCTTACTAAAACTTTTGTAGGGATTATATTCCTCAAGTTTTTCACTTCTCCGTTCTCTCAATCCTCTAGCTAACTTTCAACCATCCCCTAGATTTCCCCCACCGAGATCGGGTTTTCTTTCTTTTCCATTTCTCCAGGAAGAGAGAAAGTGATAATTGTTTCCAACTATCTAGAGGTTTAGAGTTTGTTACCCTTAATCTCTTTTAATATTTTTCAAACACACATTTGTTTTATTTCTAATCGACAAATTTTATTAAAATGTTCAACTAGGATCATCCACTGAGTCACAAGTTCCAACTAACATACAAAAAAAAAAATACTAAGATAATTAAAGTAAAAGTAACCATAGTAACGTATGCATCATGAGGTGTTACATATGAAGACTGACACTAGTTACATTCTTCAACACCATTGACAGAAGACTTTGACTTCTACATACGAGAAGCAAATTATGGCCATCTTACATGCAGTCGACACATGTCGACCTTATTTATTGGGGTGACATTTCCAAATCCGCACAGATCATCACAGTCTTAAATATTTTTTGGAACAACGCCTATCCTCCCCACAACAAAATAAATGCCTAGCCAAAATGCTGGGATATGATTATGAGATCATTTACAAGAAAGGGAAAGACAATAGTGTAGCAGATGCATTATCTCGCCAATTTGAGGAGGAAAGTACCCTGCTAGCTATTTCCCTCCCCATTCCAGAACGGATTGAAGAAGCTCGCAGAGAATGGTTTTCACACCCCCGGCTCTAAGTTAAGTGTTACGATTACAAGCTACACCGAAGATCGACTGAAGCAGTGTTTATCTACTATGCACTCGCAGAGCAATGTGCAGTTCGAAGGTTACCTGGCGTGACTTCAGACTTTGTCTGTAGCTATAAATCAAATAACACTAACAAGCAAACCAGTTCTTCCCCAGTACATGTATCGAGTTCAGATCTGATTGTTGATGGTGGACTACGATAAGAAACTGGCAAGGCTGAAATCATTCACCTCGCGACTCTAAATCATTTTCGAGATCAGATCCAAAGAATCCACTGGAGGATAATCCCGACCAGCAAAAACATGAAAGGACAACATGGACAGATCAGGTATTCAAGTTGGAATTTCATCCAAGACATTTTGTTCTTTGTCATAAATTATTTCTTTTCTTTTCCCAAGAATGTCAAGAAGGCTTTGCAAAGTATATTGTATTTGAGAAGAGATCCTTGGCCTGCAGTTGATTCTTTCCCTTTGAAGATTGTGAATACCAAAGATTTGCATACCTTTGAGCTTGATCAAGACGTTTCTTCTAAATTTTGTGATGACCATCTTCATATTGATGAACCTCAAAAGACCAAGACTGATTATATACCTACTGTACATACCCCTACACCTTGTAAAATTCCAGATCGGTATAAACCTCTTATTTTACCTTTTGTTCTCCATGCTTTCCCCAAAAACCTTAAACCACTAGATTTAGTGTTCACATCTAGCCATTGGTCTTTATTTATGTTCATATTTTAGCTCTCTTCTTGGACTCACATATGCCCTTCGAATTCATCCACGGGCTATAGTCTATTCTATATTATAGAGCTTTAATGATTATCATATAAAAAAAAAATCATCTAGACAGGTTATAACGTTCTCGGGTGATTGATGAGGTTGAATGATATCATGTAAACCCTTCTCCCTTAATCGGACATCTGGATTCATCCATACCATCCATGTGTTCAAAGAATCATTTAGTTATGGAAATGCAGAAGGTCGATTTGATAACTAACGGGTTTCTCCTGTTCTGTGTCTGGTTCTCCATTCTGTCATGAGTTGCTAGGGTTTGGGCTCTGCTCTCCTCCCTTTGGGCTCTAGGGTTTCAATCCATCCTCACGGTCTCTTTCCATGTAAGGTTTGCAACTATTCCGCCATATTATTCCAGACTTACAATGTGAATTTTCTCTCCCACGACTTACACTCTGATTCTATTGAATTTATTTGTTCGCAGGTGTTCATTGAACTAGGTTTCCCATCAGTCAGTGAGGGGGAATTTTTTTATGGTCGTGCTTAGTTAGGTTTACCTCTTGTTCTGAGTTCAACAATGTTGATAGAATTTACCTTACAATTATCTGGAAGCTCAATTAGCATATTTTGAACTGCAGGTCCTCAACATTACTTTGTCGCATAGGTTCATTCTGAAACATGTAATTTATATTATTATTAAAAACCTAGGAAACGCTGAATTCAACATTCATTCTACAACTCAGACGCAGAAAACAAACCATGAATACGACTACACTTACCAACACAACGCCTGCAAAGAACATATCAATGATATTTCAAGAAATAGGTCAGAAAAATCAGGTCTAGCTGAGCATGCATGTTCTTCCTCACACTATATTTGCATGAACAAGCAAAATTAATTCACAAAGAAGACCATTATTTAAAAAGAAGAGTGAAAGAAGCAATTGAAATCGAAAAATCCTCCAATAACATGAATAGAGATGCCGATCTGAAGTTAACTAAATACCTCGAAACCCCTATTAAATAATATAAAAATAATAACAATAAAAATAATAATAATAATAATAATAATAATAATAATAAATATTAATAAATAAATAAATCAAAACAAACAAATATTAATAAATAAATAAATAAAATAAAATAAAATAAAATAAAATAAATAAATAAAAATAAATAAACAAATAAATTAAATAAATAAATTAGAAAAGAAATTAAATAAATAAATAATAAAATAATAAGAATTTATTAAATATTATATATTATTATATATATATAACAATAATCAATAAAGAATAAATCTAAAATAAATAAATAATATTTTAATAATAAATAATAAATAAAATAAATTGTATTTTAAATAAATAAATTAATTATTATTAATTAAATTACTTATTTGTAAGCCGACTACAGAAGGAGACATCAAAAATATTTCTCAATAACTATTAATAAGCTCTGTAATTCGCTCTCTCTTCTCAAATATAAATCTCATTGCCTTGATGATGGGGTCACTAAGCTAGTCCGAAACATTGGTTTCAAAACTGCTCAAAGGTTTTTCCACAAAATTAAAAAAATTCGAGCAACCTGTATGGACTCTCTCTTTAACAACATTATTATTTGTTGTTTAACTCCTACTCCATTTTTGTTTCAAAATATTTTCATCATTGCTAGGATCTGCTTAATTTCTCCATCCCTTGGTTACAGGTGAATTCTTTAATTCCAGGTATTGGATTGGGAATCTCAAGCTTAGATCGGCCATTTATTGCAATTTCTCACTGGGGTTTCTTTGTTTTTGTTTCCAGGTTTTTTTCTTGAACCTCATCCTTTGGTCAAGGTTACCTCAAAACCTCGCTCTTCTCCCTAATTATCAAGCTAGTTTACGGGGAAGGACTGGTTAAGTTTGGCCGTGGAGATAGGGATTACTAGGCCATGACCCAATGGGGTTAGATACGAAATTATTTTTCTTTTTTCTTTTTTGTAATATGGTAATATTGTCTTAATTATCACACACAGTCATGGGGTTGATTGTATCTTCTTTCGAAACAAGTCTAAACAAAATGCAACCAAACATTTGTTTAATTTATGCAAAGTTGTTATGAGTCCTCCTTCTAATTTTATGTATGCAACTGTAATTTAAAACAAGTCCTTTTACCTTGGATGGGATTTATCAATGTTGTTTATTCTCATAGATTTATATCTTTAATATAAGTCATTGTATAGTAAGGTTTTGGCCAAAAATCGATACTTGTGGGTTTACTATAATTTTGTCCTCGTATATGCTTTAGCAATGTTAGTTTACAATATTTTCTTTGTCTCCACATGAGTGGTGCGTGCAAATGTATTTATTTATTTTTTTGTATACAATCATTACCTGCAAGTACATGTATATTATTTTGTTTCATATATATTTAATCATTACTAGGTCTAGAGCTCTATTTGGCCCCTTGTATCTATGCTAATGAAGATGGCACAATGCTTTTAATTACTACATGTATTTTTTTTTACTTTTCCCTTTCCTCGGTGGCTAAAAGTTATTGATGCCCAAGCAAGAACATGTCCTGGGTATTTAAGGACTAGTCTCTTGACCCTTAGGGTATTTAGTTATGTTACTTAGAATCTGGACTGGCTAGGTAGAGCTCCGGATCATCACCTCCTGCTAACCAGGTTCCTCTTGAATCTTTGTTATGAATCTTCTGTGAAGGTTAAGGCATATATTGGTTTGTTTATTACTCGACATTTTTAATGAATAGAACCACATTACATACATCACATAGTAATTATTTCATGCACCTAATCATGATACACATGAATTATTCTTTCCACAAGCCTTTATCAGCATTGGCTATAATAAATAAAGACCAACTATTAAATGCTACACAACTTGTAATGCAAGAATAAAATTAAACCAAAAGTAACACTATTGCACAGAGTTCACTATTAATATATACAAAATTCCTAAGACACTTATTTGTGTCTGTCTTAATTAGTTGTTTAGCACCTAAGAAGACCAAGCTGCCCAACCACGAGTCTAGAAACGACGTCCAGAGTCTCCCCCAAGCTTCCTTGCTCCAAACAGTTACAGTATTCAACTACTGCGGTAATCCATTTTGAACCTCAAGATTTACTAGTCCAGCGCAGAATTACCCTTTCTTAAGGTTTCTTGTTCGAGGCTTCCACTAGCTTGGTGTACACCTCAAACCTAGCAGAACTATGCACCCTTACTAAAACTTTTGCAGGAATTATATTCCTCAAGTTTTTCACTTCTCCGTTCTCTCAATCCTCTAGCTAACTTTCAACCATCCCCTGGATTTCCCCCACCCAGATCGGGTTTTCCTTATTTTCCATTTCTCCAGGAATAGATAAAGTGATAATTGTTTCAAACTATCTGGAGGTTTGGAGTTCGTTACCCTTAATCTCTTTTAATATTTTTCAAACACACATTTTTTTATTTCTAATCAACAAATTTGATTAAAATGTTCAACTAGGCTCTTCCACCGAGTCACAAGTTCCAACCAAATTACAAAAATAAAAAAAATACTAAGATAGTTAGAATAAAAGTAACCATAGTAACTTATGCATCGTGAGGTGTTACATATGAAGACGGACACTAGTTACATTCTTCAATACCATTGATAGAAGACTTTGACTTCTACTACCTTTTTGGTTTGTGGTCTTCCTTAAACCACCACTAATAGAACACTTTGAATTTTTCTACCCCATTTAGTTTGTGGTCTTCCTTAAACCACTAGATTTAGTGTTCACATCTAGCCATTGGTTTTTATTTACCTTCATATTTTAGCTCTCTTCTTGGACTCACATATGCCCTTTAGATTGGTGAATGTTGGAAACATAATCCTTAGGGGATTATGTAAATTATAATATTCACTTGTGTGGAAATAAAAAAGCCACAAGTGAACATGGAGAGTTATGAGAAGCCGAAGAGACCTTTTGGAATATGAAACCAAGTGTCATAATTTTTTGTGTTTATGTGTATCATATGAATAATATTTTAATTTCATGTTTATCTGAACTTTCAAAAGGGACATATGTAAACATGAAAATGGAACCATCCATGAGGGATCAAGTCAATGAGAAAAGACAAAATGTGTACCCCTTCTGAAATGTGATGATAAAGGGATGGAAATGGTTACATGACAATTTCCATGTATTCATTCTAATTATAGTGAAGATATAATAAATTAATTTCAATTTAATCATTATTTTTAAATTTTTATGTACATCATCATGAAAATTTCTTAAAATGGAGAAAGAAAGAGTTAATTTTTTTTTTTTTAAATTCATATAATGAATTCAACTTTGAAATTTCCTTGGGTCTAGCTCAAATGGTGGAAAAGATGATTTTTTATGACCTCTATCCAAATTCATATCTTCATTATGACATGAGTAATCTTTATGATGATCCCATAAATTAAGAATTTAAAAAATATTAATAATTAAAAGCATTAAAAGAAAAATGAATTATTGGAATTGTAAATATCATGTTGAGATAAAGGATAAATGTTAGGATCTCTATACAAATTCAAATCTTATTTATGATATATGATGTCTCTGTAAATTAACAAATGAAGATATTGAGAAATAAAAACAATAAAAGAAAGAGTTATTAAAACTGCAAATATCAATGGTTGAGATGCCTAATTAGATTTAATCGCAAGTTTCACCAAGAATTATGTAATTAAATATTCATAATAATTTGTTGAAAAAAACAAAAAAGTTAAAATATTCATTAAATTAAATATTTAAGTTTTAACATCTAATTTTGTAAATGATTATATATATGATCGAAATGTGTAAAAAATAAAATTTTCTTTTAATTCTTCATATTTTTAAAAACTTTTTTGATCTCTTTTTAAATTTATTTGTTCTTCCATTTTATATTTTTCATATAACCAATTTAGATCTTATTACAAAAAAGTTCATTTATGTTATTAGGGAAACTAAATTTAGGTGAGAAGAATAACAACTTTTCCTCAAAATCAATAAACTAACATATATTAGATAAATTTACATTCGTACTAAAAATTTTAAAAGATTCACAATCAATAAACTAAAATATATTAGATAAATTTACATTCATATTAAATTTTTTTAAAAATTCAACCTAATTTAAACTTGTTATGATTTGATTTTTTTAGTTATTTTTATTCAAAATTCAATTAAAATATTCAAAAATTAGTTGGAATTGTAAAATTAATAATTAAAATTAGACAATCTAAATATAATGGTTTTTAAAAATATTCAATATATTTATACTTTCAAAAATATAATTTCATTAAAATTATATAACAAAACTCCAATCATATTTCTTTTAAAATTAAAAAATTATGTTTAAATAAATTTATAAAATTTTCCATTTTTTTTTGTTATCTAATATTAAATTATAAAAATTAATAAACAACCTTTCTTATTTACTCTTTACAACTTTAAAAAAAAATTATACTTCAAAACTCCATGTCTAATTATTTACACATTTCGAATAAACTTTAAACTTTTTTGTTTTAATAAAACATTATATTCTTATTAAAAAAAACTTAAAAAATTGTAATACCATATAAATATTAATTGTTTTTTAAATACATTTTATATTCATATATTAATAAAAACCTTTAAACTTCTCAAATAAACGTGAAACTTCTTGTTTAAACAAATAATTATACTCTGGTAAATATGTATATATATAAGCTCCTTGTCCTTCCTTTGCAACAAAGAAAGCCTCCAATCACATCTCAAGTGCATGGATGGATAATGGATCCTTAGGCACAAAGTAGAAGCATGAGGGCATAACTAAGACTCTCCAAAAGACAACCTAGACTCTATGGGAGGCAGTGAATTTATAGGGTAAATAAGGTGGTTTGGGATTTACCAATCTAGGACTTAAATCCACATATAGCGTAAGAAATTTATAATGATAATAGATAAGACCTCAAGTATATGAGTTCAAGATCAAATTTAATAGTAAATGGTTAAAACTAGCCGGGAAGCTTCTGGAAAGAGAATAGTCAAAATTATTTTTTGTTTTTTACCGAATTCTAGAGGTTGTTGCACCTGCGACAAAGGAAACATGCATTGGTTAGTGAAATTGCTTAGTGTACAAATTGCAACAATGTTGGTTGCATGAAAGGAAAGTGTGATGGGTCCAAAAATTAGGGATTTAAGTTGTTTAACCCAAAATTCTTGGAATCTTTGGAGAGACGATGCTCTAGGCTTTGCAGGGGATGAATGCAAAGTGTTAAGGTATGTTTATTGATCTGGTTTCCAGGCCATTTGATTGGATGTGAAAAAATGACCTATAACAGATTTCCCCCTAAAGTACAAAATCAGAAGCAGTGTTTGAGGACTGAAGTGCTTTACCATGTGACAAGTCCAGATCAATAATATATTGGTTGAGATCATCATTTGTTACAATGAATTATCTTCATGATATCATTGCTAAGTTAGGCATACCCATACTCAGCACATAAGCTACTTTACCTGTACAATACTAATGATAGATAGTGTACCTATACTTTGATGAATTTCTAAATGATCATATCCATCATACTTTGTAATATTTTATGAATCTTGAAATCGCAACCCGGATGGATGAAACTAGATCCAGGGTATTCCACCATGTCACTTGATAGTATGAGTCTAACCATGTGAATAAATAAGTTGGAGTTGAACATGAAAGATACCATATGATTACAAACCAATGATGTAAGTCATTAATAGATGTGAAAGGAACCACCGATAATGATAATGGTTCTCAAGGTACTAAAGTACAATATATGTGGTGTGAATAAATGAGTGGAATTTGAACACCACACAAAATCTTCTAGTGGAAGGCCATTGATGAGAACATGTCACTGAAAGTAAGGAAACTTACCATTGAGGTATGCAAGCTCCAAGGTATGTAAGAGAGTTTCTAGGTCAACTTCCTAGATAATGTTTTGATGTTGACAGGAAACGACTCATCGTAGGAGAGCCTTGATGTATCCCCCATCAACGACACGAAACAAGTATCAAGATTTGAGACAAAATGTAATGATGCAGAATTGGTTCAGGAGTAGTAGACATGAAGTGAGGCTTCAGGGTAATATAACAGATGTCAACTGAGGGTAGAATTTCTCTTGAACATATCAGCGACGTTGACACGGAGTTGGAAACATTGACTCAAAGAGCCATCATGAAGGCTTTCATTAAGGCGTGATCAACAAAGAGGCAAGAATATTCCCCAACCCAAAGCAGTCACGAAGATGAAGTGAAAGAGTGTCATGTTCAAGAGCTATTCGCTACCATTAATAGGTATTATGCCCTGTTTTCCCAATTTCCCAACCATTTCTAGCTAGTACCTCTATATTTTTGACAAACTTGAGGAGGATAACATATTATTGATCTATAAGTTCATCCTTCATATGAATCCTTCTAAGTATTTTTAACGAATCGTGAGAAGGAGTGTTTTGGTCTCATCATGCTTAACGAGTCCAACATTGTTTATACTTTTATGAGCCCATCAAAGGCATAGATTGACTTATTTTTCATGTTTAGAGAGTTTTAAAAAGAAGTGAAAAAGAAAACTCCAAGATGTTCCTTTTCCTAAATGTGCCCCTTGGGCCTGAAAGTGCATAAAACAATACCCACGAGAATCGTTTAGCCATGTTTGACTAAAGTATTCCATTTTCATAAATAGTGTATGTAGTTTGAAAAAAGGTTAAACTTATACTGGGGAGACTTCTTTTCAGTTACTTTAATGAGTTTTAAAAGACAATTACTTGGAAATATTTTCATGTTTTGAGAGTCTGAAAAGAAATTTAAAGAGAAATACTCTTGGAGGAATGAGTGGTATAAAGGGTAGAAAATGGTTCTGGTCATAATGGAATTGCTAAAAACATGTAGAGGTCAAGAGGAAGGTTAATCAAACCACTCATCATAGCAGTTTCTCAGGAAAGGGTAAAACACTAAGTGAAAGTAACTGATTAGCCAAGAAGATGGTGCCAATGGAATGAGAAAACCAAGGATCATCTGGCAAAAATAGGCTGATGGAAATCACGAGAGGTAAATTATAGGATAGTTTTCATTTTTATACAAGATTGAAACAAAGAAAAACTATGCTTGAGAATAGTTGAAGATGATTTCATTTTTACACAAGATTGAAACATGTGGAAACTATGTTGGGATTATTGCCCCTATCATAAGCATAGAGGCATGCCCCCCTAGCTTCATTTCCCTCCACACCTATTCACATGGACCCCAAATAGGTCAGTGGCTACTCATAGAAATATGTTCACCAGGAGGGAAGGAAGAGGATTATGGGTGCATGAAATGAATCTAACATTTTTGAGATCAAAGTCAAGATCATAGTTGAAGAGTCAAATCAAGAGGAGATTATTTGTTTCATTTTTTAACAAGATTGGCACAGTAAAATAAAATTGCTTGAGGGGTGCCTTGTTTCATTTTTTTAATGAGATTAACAAAAGAAAAATAAATCTTCTTATGGTAATATTGACCATGATCTAATTTAAATCTTAGGCTCCAACACCCCTAGTAAAAGGTTCACTACATCACCTACTGCATCCACGTCAAACGAAATTGAGAAAAGAGTGAAAGGCTCTTCTTCATAAGTACACATAGGTATGGGATATGTTTCCACATAATTAAGTTGTGGCAAGGAAGATACCACTTGCATATTTGGAACATTTAGGGAAGTTGGATGATTGGTAGTCAAATAAGGACCAATGAATGAAAGCTGAGAAATGGTCACAATTTTTCCATCATGTGGGTGTAGGTTTTAACCCCGTACAGAAATTACCTTCATACGAATTCTAAAAAACAGAAAATAAACAATGGCGAGAGCATGAAACAAAAAAAAAATATACATAGAGATTTTTCCCCTGGATCCCAAAACCGAGCCTACCAGATTGATTTTTCATTATATTCCTTTCAATTTTACAATACATATATATACATTTTGAAGCATCCACAAACCCTATATTAGAACATAACCGTAGTTCCCTTGACTAGATCTACAAAATACCATGGATGGTAAACCATCATGCCCAAAACCATGTGAAAAATCCATGCACAAAACCATAGGTAGGTCTGCCCACCTAATATAGGGTCCCCATGCAGGGGGGCTACTGCTGCCCTCCATACCCCTCGACACAATGTACAGGAGGGGTTTTCGCCCCCTCGTGCGTGGGCTCATCATGGAAAGAGTATAACACAACCCAGCATTCTCCCACTTGTTGTTTTTTTTTTCCACAGGGGGCCACAGGAGATCTTAGTCATTGATCCATCCTTGCAATGCTAATTGTTTCTCTACACCAAGAGAACTTCTCAATGCTGACAATATTTTTCAATGCATCTGATGAGCCCCAAAAATGGACAATTATTTGGGCTCATTCAACCTCCTAAGTTGACTTAATCCACCATTCTCATTTGTTTATTGCATGTTTTTGATTATTTTTATGTTAATAGAGTGAATTTTGTTAGTCATTATGCCAACAAGTCTAATGGGTGCTTTGTGTAGCCTTGTTGGTCAACTTGGAGACAAAATTGAAGGTCTTAATGAGCACTTGGCAGCCAAATTCGTGGAAGAACAAGCTAGAGGATTTGTAGGAAGGTGTCCCCCTCATTTATGGGTCCTTACATTGAAATCTCCACCATCAGCTCGGAGTTCAAAGGCCACCAAATCAATGAGCACAAGGGCAGCCAAGCAAGTCAAGTTGGACTGCTGTTAACTACAAGTCTTGGGCAGCCAAGTCCCTAACT